>OVAY01000070.1:0-80282 GCA_900406395.1 Kernera saxatilis
CTCTGTGGATTCGATCCCTTACATACTACTGTGATTTGCTGTGCACTTGCAATGATATTTTAGGGTTAAAACTCTGAACTATCAAGTATGTTGTAAGTTTTCTTCCAATTTCTGTGTAGTTCAAGGACAAATGCGAGTCAGATCATGATGAATTGGGACTAAATCACTTTCAGAAGGTGAAGCTAAGTATACCAGAAACCAACTGCATCTCAAAGAGTATACAAACCGAACCCCACATTCTCAAGAAAGTATAAACATATTTAACATAGATAAGCTTTAGAGCTCCAAAAGAAAAAATCTTCTCTCAGGCATTTTATCGAACAGTTTCCTTTCACGATTTTCTTCTTAGAAGATCCACAGAAAACACTCGAATTGCTCACAACATACACATCCAAAAAATCAAACCCGTGGTTCTAGAAGTTGAACTCAACAAAGAAATTATACAAACGTGACTCTTATCACGGAGCGAAACTTCCTCGAGTATTACTCACAATATGCTTTGAATTATCTATGAAACTCAAAATCATCAGTTACCTGAATTATCGTTATTGATATCACTTCAATTCTCTAGTAATCCGCCAAATCTCTCTCTTGTAACAGATTATGTGTCCTCTGTTTTTTATCTAACTATCTCTTGAACTGGATTCAGAAGTCAGCAAAGATAGAAGAAGGTAGAGAGAGAGAGCCCTTGGGTACACACACTTGATATTTTAAAAAAGTTTCCAATTTTTCTTCTAGTGCCTACTATATATATATAGCTATTTGCTTCAGATTAAATTGGTTCAAATTTACAAAAGCTTTGGTTCTTCGATCTTTGTCTAAGCTTGGACATGAGTCACATGACTGCTATCTTCTTGTGTTTCTTCTTCTTCTTCTTCTTCAGGTTGAGGAAGCTCTTGATCATCGACATAATGCTGGTAAGCATAAGAAACAAATCCCCAAATGGCCAAAAACATTGCAATCAACTTGTTTCCACTCATCTCATCACGGAAGAACACAACAGCAAGAACAGGAACAACAGGTAAAGCAAGAGTGCTTATAACATTTGAAAAAAGCGATGAAACTTCAAGAATCAAACCCACACTACCAATCGAACAAGCTTGCCATGATATCGTTGCACCGATAGTTATCAAAAGGTATGAGCTTTTCCCTAGTTCAAACTCTTCCATTTCTGTCCTCAACATTTTCCAACCACCACTTCCGGAAAGTCCCACCACGACTGCACAAGTAGCTACCAAAGACTTATATGTGACCATATCTAAAATCGCCTTGAAAGTGTATTTCCTTTGAATCTTTTCGAACGCATAATCTTCTAGAGAAAGCACCAGAGAATACCCAGCTGAGCTACCAATCGCGCAGATGTATCCAATCACATAATTGGCTTTGGATAAGGACTTCGAAGATGAAGATTCAGGCTCATGTTGGATGACAAGAAGTGTTGAAGATACGGTCAAGAGAACAAGCGAGTTGAGTATAAAAGGTGTGAATTTTTGTGAGTTTAAGAAGTAAGAGAAGACCGCATTAAAAGCCAATTGCGAAGCAGAGATCAAAGAGAAAGTTGAGACAGGGAGGTAGAGTAATCCAAAGGAGTATAGAACACTGTGTCCAGCATCAAGCAAGCCAAGTCCAATATACACTAAAGATAGTGTCAAGAAGGAAGAAGTTTTTCTGGCTATGGTTTTAGTCTTTGAAGGCTCAGGCTTTATGTAATAATAGCAAGGAAGGGTTAAAGGAAACCCAACAAGCTGAACCAAGGTCTCAAGCCATGTGCTTTTACCGCCTTTGTCGTAATAAAGTCTGCCTAAGAGAGTGGCTATTGTCTCTCCAGCTAAGAGGAGAGTGACATATAGAGACACTCTTAACCTCCATGAGTAGTTCTGACTTCTCTGTTCTGTTGAAAATGTCCCTGAAGGTTCTGACATCAACACATGAAAAAAGAACAAGAATATAAGTAAAGACACGAACACAAGAAGGTTGAATCTTGTAGGGGTTCAACTACTTACCGCCATTGACGTGAAGATGGAGTTCTTGAGTTTCTGATTCTACTTCCATTGTAGAAACCGGAGGGAGCAATTTCTCAGGAAACAAGTAAAGATGATGTGTGCTTAATAACTTATATACAGGCAAATGCATATGCATAAACTATTCTTTTATAAACAATCTTGTTATTACTTTATATATATATTAATATATAGTTTCTCAAATAATAAGTACTATATGGATATAATTTGTGCAAGCTATTACCCAAAAATTGTTAGATGTACTCTTGGAATGAAGCATCTCCCCCAACTATTACGCATTCAATCTTTAAACCAACCAATATTTTTCTACCTAACCAATATTTTTGTAATCATTTATCTTTTAATTAGCCAAGATTTTTCTTTAGGATACTATAAAATTATCTATAGACAAAAGTCTCGAACTATATATGACCCGTATGAAGAACGTGTCCCAAAACAAAGCACAGAAGTTAAGTTACAAGAAAAACTTCATGATGATGATGATGTTGATTAGTGACATGGGGGTGGGATCTGAATTCCAATGTAATTAGCTCTAACGTTTCTACAAGAAGAAGAGACAGCTTCATTTCCTCTGTTTCTGCTCTGTTTTCTTCCTCTTCCTCCATCAGAAGAAGAAAGATCAAGATGAACATTCTCTAAGTACACTTTCTTACATGGTATTCCTCTGCTACAATGCAGCTGCACCGCGACCCTCGATGATGATGTCCCTCTTATGTTCTTGAAGTATATGTCGCTAAGCTTCACCTTTGACGGTACCTGCAAAAACAAAATGAATCAAAACAATGATGTCAGATGCATTTCAGTAAAAAAAAAACAATCTTCATGAAAACATTCAATGTCACTCATAGATCAACCAGATTCGATTCTTATGTTCTAAGTAGCTTACAAAGGCTAATTAATTAGTGTTGTTTAATATAAACCGATGATATGACCTGAGAACTATGCTAAACCGGAGCTAATCACCGTTTAATCTTCTGAAACTAGAGAATGGAGTGGTAAAGAAGACTCACATTTGAAGTGCAAGAAGAGAAAGGACAATAAGACTGATCAATAATGATTGGATTAGTCACATTGTTCATAATAATGTTCTGAAAAGTCATGTTGGTGGCTGCACTAAGACCAGGAGAATTAGCCCAAGTTTTGATCCTTATCCCATTCGTCGTACCGCTCATCTTGCAATCCCTAACCACCAGTCCCTTCACATCTTTCTCATTTGGATATCTCCCTAAACTCCCAACGCTTTAGACGCAAGAAAACAAACCATTTATTAACTCTCCAGCAGCAACACAGTTACAAAAAAAAAAGGCGGTTCGGTTTTGTTACATTTACCTGATACCATGTCCTGGTCCACATTTGATACTTGTGATTGTAATCTGAGAATTTCCTTGCCCAATGGAGACGCAATCATCTCCAGTTGCGATATGTGAACGCGAAAAATAGACATTTGAGCTGCGTTCGATGTGGATACCATCTGTATTTGGACTATCAGAAGGAGCAGTAATGTTGAGCCTTGTGCCTTTGAAGTCTCTGCACTCTACTAACGCTATGTGAAAGAACTTGCTGTTCACTGAGCTTATTCTTCTTACAACGGTTCTGTTCATCCCCACAAACTTCAAGCTCTGAAATCAACAGCGACGGCGTTTAGATTATTTCCTTAAAAAAGGAGAAAACTTGATGATCAAATTCAATTGTTTTTGAGTTCTCTCACAGTTGGGAGGAGTTTGCAGTTAGAATCAGTAGTACAGTTATTAAACGGCCAAGCGAAGGCGCCTTGGCCGTCGAATGTTCCACCTCCGGTAAGAGTTAAGCCGTTGATCCATCCAAACTCAATCCAACCACCACCTGATCTGTACTTTGACAGATCAGTTGATGCCTTGAGATGACCCTAATCCAGTTACGCGGATAGCAAGAAAACATCAACGAAAGTCACACGACAAAAGACAGATTTTAGAGAGAGAGAGAGAGATTGAAATTACCTTCACTCGGACGGTGAGATTGGATACGTTAGTGCAAGGACCAGAGAATCTGAGAGGACCAACAGAGAATTCACCTCTTGGGATTATAAGATCTACAGAGCCTGAAGATGATTTACATGCCTTGTCCCATGCTGCTACAAAGGCCTTAAAAACATCTCCATTGGATTAGCTGATTCTAGTGATTTTAACAATGATGAATCTATAGGAGGGAAAAAAAACTGATTGAAAGAATAAAAAACGAACCTTGGTGTGATCTCTGTGGTCATTAGCTCGAGCACCAAAGCTACGGACATTAACAAGAAGAACAGAGCTTTTGTCTCTGTCTCGGACTGTGTTTCTCAGAGACAAGTTTACGTCTCCACGAATACCAAAACTGTAAGAAGATAATGCGAAGACGAAGAAGAGAAATCTGAGGTAGTGAAAAACCGCAAACCCCATCTCCACTACGCTCATGAAGGTGAAGAAACTGCATTTAGAGCTGTAACTATTAAAAGCGTATTAACAAAAAAAAAAAAAAAACTATTAAAACCGAATCGTGAAAAGTGAAAGAAACGGCCAACTCCTTCCCACTACTGGGAAATCAGAATTTACCGCGTGGGACCAGAGAAGATAAATGGGCTCAGTTTTGGGTTTCCATATCTTGGGCCCATTGGTTACGCTCTATACGAATGAAACTAGACTTTCATATTAGGATCAATAGGCCGATCTTCAAAACGAATTATTACGGCAATCCCTTGATCATCATCGTCTAATCATGAAAGTATTACTAGTCCGCAATCTCTAAATCCCATCGAAAGCATTTTTCGTACTTAAAAGTATAAATATGATTCAAAAGTGAAAATATCACCCAAAAAAAAAAAACAATCTAAATAGTAAAAAGTCGATGATCCAACAGTAGTAATCCAAATGACAATACAAGGACGAGTGAAGAGATAATGATTTAAAGAAACAAACAACATGAACATGATGATGGTGCTCTAATAAATTCTTCTCCTCCTCATGCCTTTTATGGACAATTTTGCGTCTTATCGTCATCATCTTCATTAGAGATCAACGGAGAGATCTTCTTCTCCTCCTCAGAGGCAACCTTCTCCTTTTCAAGCCTCTTCTTCTTCTCTTTTTCAATCCTCTTATCGAGCGACTCATAGACCTAATTATATTTAGGTATTATAGTATATGAATAATTTGAATTTAGGGATCATCAAAATAACTGCTAAATATCAATCTATCTATCAAGCAAGTCTTGCGTCTCCTTCTTCATATCTCCCAGAAGGTCATATCATATCTCTCTCGGTTATATACTTCAGGTATTGCTCGTTTATCTCCGGCGCCTCCACTTCTTTGAGCTCATCTATGTGCTCCATATCTCTCTCTCTCCTCTGCTGTAAAACCGGATGATCCGTTGGGTTTGGTTGTATTAATTATAGTATTAGAATTTAGAAAGAAACATACAATTAAAATTAAAAGCGACTTAGTCAGTTAAATGGTAACTATAGTTAAGAGAATTAGCTGTTGCATGTTTAGATTGGTTGCATGTTTTCATCTTGTATAAAAAGGAGAATACCATGTATATATACGCTTTAGTGGAAATTTACAGAATATATATATATAATGAGATTCTTCTACTTCGTCTTTACATTTTTTATTATTTTCTTCGAAAAGACTCTGATTTTTTGTAGGCTCTCACTCTAATGAGATTCTTCTACTTCTTCTACCCAAAACACACATTAATGTCGAAAACGTCTTACCCTATTGAGAATCTAGAATTTACCGCCTGGGACCAGAGAAGATATATGGGCTTAATTTGGGTTTTCATATATTGGGCCCATTGGAAAATAGCCTTCATAGTGATATGATTTTTTTTTTTTTCGTTTAGTGATAGGATTAATAAGGCCGATCTTCAAAACAAACTGTTAGGCGCTAACTAAACGTTAATTTATACTTTTTCATTTTTATTTTAACATATTAATCGGTTTTTAAATTATGATTAATTCCATATTGTTTTGAATTTTTATTAATCAAACAGCAAGTGCAGGCAAGCCTTTGATCATCGCCTAATTTCTTTTCACATGTTAGTATTACATAGACCTCGACAAAATATCCGAACCGAACCCGACTCGAAAAAAATGGTACCAGATCCGAATCGAAATTTATAAAAAATCTGAACAGATCATAAACTCGTATATCCGAAGAATCGGAACCGAACCGAAAACCGAATGGATACCCGAAATAATTCGAAATAGAACAATATATCCTTATTATTAATTATATTTAAGATTAATATAGCTAAATTATCTAAAATAATAATTATAAAATTGAATATATTAGTTATTTTTAGATTGAAATAGTTAAAATAATTAAAATATATGAAATTATTAGTTATATCTAAAACTTAACTAAATTTTATTTAAATTTAATCAAATTCTTTATTTTTTCCATAATCTTGGGTATCCGAATCCGAACCGCAACCGAACTGAATCCGAACCGATATTTTAAAATATTCGATCGATACTAATTCTCTAAAAGCGAAATATCTGAAATCCAAAATATCCGATCCGAACCCGATCCGAATATCTGAACGTCCAGTCCTAGTATTACACTATTACTGAAAGTATTTTCGCTTTTTAAATATAAACATGATTCAGCGACATGTCCATGCGATCTCAATGATGAGCTCGTGGCTCGAGCCGTTTGACAAACCTTATAGAGAAGACGAGTTGCAGTTTGTCGTTTTCTAATGATGAGAAAACGTTAATGGTGCCACGTTGCTAATGACCTTTGGTCGTTTTGAAGTTGATGACATCGCAACGTCACGTCTATAAGCATCAGTCCCACAATTTATCTGTCTTTTTGTAACATTAATTTATCTTTAGATTTAAGATTTTCAAATAAGATATCAAAATAAATGAATTTTAATATTTTATTCACATATAAAAAACCGTCATGAAATGAGATTTCTATATAGTATGCCTCTGAGTGTTATCGAGTACCGTGTAAATATGTAATTATCTATAATTGCTGATCATTTTTAACAAAAAAAACGATCAAGAATTTTATATTTTTTAAATATTTTATTATTTATAAATAATTTTTATTATTATTTAGATATGTAAGTTTTACACTATTTTTTAATATTTTTATTTTTTTTATAGAACAAAAATGTCTTTCCCACAAATTTAAAAATGAACAATAAAAAACAATAAATAAATTTATTTTTATTATTAAATAATTTTAAAAATAGTTATTATGATAAGATTTACATTACTATATATAATAACTTTAGTATTTTTATTATATAATCATCAAAAACAATTTTTGAAAAATAATTTCATATTAAATTAATGTTGTAATTTTATTTTAAACTCATATTGATAGTTATATAAATTTAGAAGATTTTTTCTAAAAATAATTCATATTAAAATAAAATTTAAAATGATATATTTAAATTATTAATATAATTAATTAAAATTACATAAAATTTATAAATTAAATTCATACATTAACTTTAAATTAAACCTAGATTAATTTTAATATTTTTATTATTTAAATATTTTTTATTAATTTTTTTTGTTAAATTTATATGTCAAATATATTTTTAAATATTTGTTTACCTTTTTTATTACCATTTACTTTAATATTTTGTTCAATTTTTTTTTCTGCATTCGTTCCTTTTCATTCATGTTCCCAATCATCCATGGTCACTTGTCGAAGCCAGTATTATGTTCTATGTACCAAGCAATTAATAGGATAAATAAGGGATTTGTGGGATAATTTTTTATTTTTTTGGGTGAACGTTAATTACATCATTGTGGAATAATTTTTAATCTTAAGAATATAGAATTTTATGTTAATAAACGGCTTGTACACCTTTAAAAGACCGTCGTTAGGATTATATATGTCTACTAAGGGCTTATCATGTTAATTAATAATGTTCTTTTATATAAAAGAAATTATGTTCTTTATATAAACCATCAAAAATTGAATTATGTTATAGTAAATATTTAACAGAGATGTATTTAAGGGTTCCTTGATTCCTACAAATGATTATAAAAAAAATATTACGTGCCTAAAAATTGGATTATATCTATCATAAAAATAAGAAGAGACGTATCAAAGATGTATGAGGAGGATAATAAATACATTTACTAGAAAACTCCAATTATTGATTGAGAAGAGAGGTGGTTTGATACATACATACTTTCTCTATACACCATTTTTAATATGTAAGCCAAAAAGGTGTTGGTAAAAAATTATTTATTTATAGACTATATATGTCTACCAAATTTACCTCTATATTTCTATGTGATTGATATATTTTAGGTGATCATCATAACTTGAAAATATTTAAGTATGGTCTAATTGTTAGAATGAGATTAGTTAGTTTAACTAGAGTTGGATTCGAATGTAGTGTTTTGAATGTGAGCGGATGAGTTCCGTTTTCACGTGTATTATTCATCATGGTTGGTTTCATATCTAAAGAAACTATGAATCAAAATCCAAAACTATATTACCAAACAAAAAAAAAAACTTGAAATTCTATGATATCCACGCATTTTTCGTTTTTACGATAATACAATACAATCATTCGGTTTTGCATGTTATCAATTTTAACACTCCTTGTTAGAAACGATATCTATACGTCTATAATGGTTTCCATTTCGATGTCTAGATTTTGTATTCGGGCCATCTAGGAGAAATTTTGAAAAATGTTATTTTAATTACTATAGTAGAATACATTTTAAATTCTTCCTTATAGAATTGGAAAAACATAATAAATTGTCTTTTTATATAGAAAATCGTTATATATATATAAACATATATTTCTTCATGTCATTATAATTGTCTAGGAACTAGGGGTTTGGCAATTACTTGATTCTCCCGGAAGATCTTGTATAGCTTTGCTTCTCTTCCTAACATTCTGGCTTCTTTTTGTTTTTGTTAGGTAAATTTGATAACGACCCCTGAAAAAGAATATAGATATCATTATCATGAGATTCGTTTGTATCAACAAATTAATATATACTTTTTTATCAAATTAATATATATATATATATAACTTAAAAATACTAAATAAATGCTTCGTCTAATGTAGATATGTGTCAAACGGATTTCATATGATTCGATATATATTGGACTTATATTATCGATATTTTTATCTATGTAGGCCAAATCATTCTCAGTCAAAACATCTACAAATTTGGTCAAAATGTAGTGGATATAAAGGATTTCTTTATTATGTTTGTTTATGTTAAATCGTAAACATTTTTGCGAACATAGACCTTTGGAAGAATTATATGTCAAACGTGATTTTACGGCTTTATTATTAGGATGTTCAAAGATTTTATTAAGAAAAATCCAATTCAAATTTAGCGAGTTGTATTTTGAAAATAAAAACTTCCAAAAAAACTACTGTATTTGAATTGATTTTATACAAAATGAATAATTGATCATCATGAACAGACTAGGATTGGACATATCAGTTGAATTTCAAAATTGAAATAAATTTTCAAATAGGAAAATGAAGTTACATCGGAGGCGCATGTTAGAATTCAGAAGCCACATGATGCTCTCCTGAATCATATAATTGAGATATATAAACATTCATTTTCATGCATGCAGTGAATTTGGTATAAGCCATAAATGCGCTCCCAAATAACGATCCAGTGATATAGTATATTACAAGTTTACAACAACAAAAATATTGCATTTTTTCAGAATTTTGGTATTGTTTTCGTCAGAAAATACATGTATCTAGAATTCATTAATTCTCTGAGCATTGTAGAATATACTCTCTCGATTTTCTACAATAGTAAACTCTGATTTTTTGTAATTCTTTCCGTAGGCATATGCTATCAT
The DNA here is from genome assembly GCA_900406395.1 of Kernera saxatilis. NCBI lineage: Eukaryota > Viridiplantae > Streptophyta > Magnoliopsida > Brassicales > Brassicaceae > Kernera > Kernera saxatilis. The sequence goes on from OVAY01000070.1 coordinate 9,854, forward strand.
GAATTGGAAAGTTGGATTTAAAAAAAAAAATTATCAATAATCAAATTAGATCGTGGTTAGCTTGATCGATTAACATAACTGACTAATAGTCAGGTCCGGTCCTGGTAAAATAAAGTTGGAGAGTGTTGAACCTCCACAAACTTAAAATAGACTAAAAGAACTAACCAAATATGCATATCAAAATTATAGCCGAAATATCATATATTTATAAAGGTCGGAAGCTAGTATTTTATGACTAGTTTCCCTCAAGGCCGGACCTGCTAATAGTCTAATATACACTGTTAGATAGTTGTTAGTCAAAAGTTCGTGAACTTAGTTTAATATTTTGATGGCTATTATATTCATTTTTACAAACACATTTACGAGTTAATGAAGAGATTTCTTTAAGAGCACGATCAATTGAGAAATTTAGAAAAGGATCTTAGTTATTTTTTAATTATAAATTTAAAATTAAAAAACTTTTCATAAAAACTTTAGATTTAGGTGCTCAAAAGGAGAACTCTATTAGGGGTTTTTAAAAAAAAAAAAAAAACAATCAGTTTTTATCGAAAGAGAAGAAAAAAGTGTTTTGTTTTTTTTTCTCATCCAAATTAATATGGATCAGACACGTGGTACATAAAAGTCGGTTCTTGTGTTTCTTAATTAAAAACCAACTTTACTCTTTTTAACATTTTTTTGATTATATAAATTCTAAAAATACTCTAAAAACCCTTACAATTCTCAATTGATCATGCTTTAAGATACTTTTTCGGTCTTCTTCATGTTCCTTCTAACATTCTTTCTAGAGAGATTTGATTTGATTTTTTTTTTTTTTTAACATGAGAATTATAATAAACGTTCAGACCTTCGAGCCGGTCTGGAAAATTATATAAAAATAATTAACCTTCCAAACTTTAACATTGCGGACCAAACGACCAGTAGAACTATTTAGAATTCGAGGAACGAAAAAAAATGAAAACCGAAAAAGAAAAATTTTAAAGACGTAATAACATATTTATAAGAGATGAAAAACATGCCGCTTTGAAGACGAATATAGATCATCTTGATCAGGTTCAAGCAATCCATCTAAAATCTGGAGCAATATATATATGTTCCAAAGTAAGGCCTTTAGCTCGGAGTGAAAGCTAAAAGACTATATTGATGGTTCCAGAGTCCCATATAAATCGTCTCTTCAAATTTGTTTCCTCAAAACTCGACCAAAGCACATCAGATTTCCATAATACATATGTCCACATCGTGGACCGTCTTATGCGTACGGCAGTCTCCGTTGGGTCACATAACTTTTGTCCCTGATGTATGACTTTTCTCCCAACCTAGCATTCAATCTGGGCATACGTTATAACAAACAATAGAATCCATGAGACCATGACTATTCATTTACTTTCCGAGTTAACTCGGGATCTCTTAGAACCCCATTACTCTTAGCAATTTTTTTTTTTTTGGGAGATTTGATAGGTTTCCAAAATAATTATTTTGTTCTCTTTAGTTTTTCTTTCTTATTATTTATTTACTCGTTTCTGGAATATAATATTGTTTTCAGTTTTAATTGTAGGGGGTAATACTGTCCACAGTCTATGTTTCCATGTGTGTGGATAAGATAGAAAGCAGAAGCAGTCAAATCTTTTTTTTGGGTCCATTCTCTCTTAGGACACAAGGAAGAACTCAAGTTGTTTTGTTTTTTCTTCACTTGTTCACACACAGATATTCGTCCACAACTTAAAACTTTTTTTTGATATATATCTAACACCCTTATATTAAAATATTTCGATTATAATTTCTTCTTCTCTTGTGAGCTTGTTAATTTTAAAATTAAGTTTCCCAAAACGCATAAGAATATAATCAATATATGAGAGATCTATCCTACCTAGATTTTATGTCTTTTTTTTCGCTTCTACATATGATAGTACACTACACATTACACAACATAATAACATCATGTCATATAATCATCCAAAATAGGAACTACAATTTTACAACAAAAAAAAAATCAAAGAGAAAAATATATCTAATATTGTTAACCCATTAAGCATCATCAAAAAAAAAATGTACATGCAAGTAAGAGAGACAAAATAGATCTTAAAGTTGCATATATATTGGAAGTTCTCTCTCTATAGATATATATATATATATAGAAGTAGCTAGTATATATATATATATATGAGTGTATATATGTTGTTATAACGATGATCGATCAAGGCTCTTGCTTGAAGAAAATGGAAGGAAATATCTCCTTCAAGAGCTCATATTCACCACCATGATGATACTCTTGATGAGAATTAGGGTTTCCATTCACACTTTGTCCATATCCGTAATCCAAAGCCGCCGCCGCAGCACCGCCGCTAGTATAAGCCGACGACCTAAACATATCATTTGCTAAGCTTCTTGGAGTCATGAAGTCAGCGGAGTACATAGCAACCGCGGCGGAACTTCCCCGGAGATTAGTCGGAATCGGGTGGTTGTGTTGGCCCTCGTAAGTTGTAATCACAACCGTTGGATCTTGGAAAGATCTCTCCACTCGTTTCTTCACATTGCACCTTTGTGTTGTACATCTATAGTAACTCCTATTTTCGTTTGCATTTGCAATTATTAGTTACAATACATGTTTCTAATATATACTTTTTTTTAATCTAAAATTGTAAAATGCAAATGCAGAAAATTAAATTAATAAAATTACCTTGGATAAGGGCTGTTTTTGACGGCTTTTTGGCCGTATTTTCTCCATCTATAACCATCTTCAAGATGATCAACTTCGCTTTTAGTCATAAACGAGACTCGTGGCTCTCTTTGTTTCTTTTCCTCGTTCTTTTTCGTTTTCCCTCTAAAATCATGCATTATAAAATTAATTAGAACAGACATACTAGAGTAAGTTCCTAAATGAGTGGATCATTTGATATTCCATATTATTTCGTAAAAATTATCAATTTATCATATAAATGACTTACACTTTTTTGGAACTCTGATTTTCTTCGCCTCCATCTCCACCTAACTCTCTTTTCTTCTGGCTCTTACCGGAATCTTCGCCGGGATGATCAGCCTCACTAGAGGAAGAAGATGCAGAAACCCTAGTTGGAGTCTCACCGATAACGTCATTAGTAACATCGCGGTTCGGTTCTTGATCGATCGAAGAGTTGAAAACCTCAGAGGAAGAAGGAGAAATCCCAAAAGTTTTCTGAAGTAGAGAGTCGTACGCTCCCGGAGAACTTTGGAGGCAATCGGTGAAGGAGTAAGAAGATGGATCGAAACCGTTGTTTCCATAAGAGGATGGTGTTGAAGTAGGGAGATTCATCATTTCATACAAAGAAAACGATGGAGGGTATTGGTAGTTGTAGAGATCTTTGGTTTCATTAGACATGGTGAAGAAGAACAATGAAGAGAAGAAAAAAAAAGTAAAGAAGATAAAAGAAAAAGTCTTAAAAGAAAAAGTCTTTTAGGTTTGGGGATTAGGTTTTTCTCCTAAGAGGTCTAGATTGGTGTTTGGACTTTAATTGGGTCTTCGTCTCTCTTTCTCGTATTTATGCATTTTGAAACTCAAAAAAGGAAGAGAGAGAGAAAGAGAGTGATGAATAATACTTGCTTTTCGCTAATTGATTTGGAAAGGAGTTAATTAAGTAAAACTATAATCGGATATAATTCAATGGTACGTGTGTGAATCTATGTCAATATTTTTCAGAGGTTATTGAGAGATAGATTTTTTCTGTCAACTTTGTTTTTAATGTTTTCTCGATATTAAACTGTATTTATTATATTTATGCAATTTTTTTTCTTCATAAGACTTCATTTTTTATAATTTATAAATTCAGTCATTTCTCAAGTTTATCAACATAATTTTGAATTTAATAAATAAGATATAAAAAAAATATGCAGCTTAGAATCAAATGTCGACAAAAAATTAAAATAAATAATGTGAGAGATAAGAAAGTGTAAGTAGTTTTATATATATTGGGGTTGTTAAAAGGAAAATACAGTGTATATATTCAACAAATTAAATAGGCTATAGATGTGTGAATATTAATTAATTTGTGATATCATTTTTTTGCCTTTTGAATGACTTTTTTAGTTTTTGGCAATAAGAACTTTATGTAAAGCTAAGTTGACAATAAAAAAGAGCTGCAAAAGTGGCTTCTAGCGAGGAAACATACTTAGCCTCTGTAATATTTTAATGTACAATGCTTAAAATATTATTCAGAAAAGAAAGTCGAATATTTAATTGCAAGTCCTTATATAATAAAGTCTTTGAATTCGTATCTTCGTCTAAAATTTATTTGTTTGGCACATTTGATAAACATGTAAAAAATTTGGGTTCGTTTGGTGTACTGCCTTTTTAAAGGGGCTAAAAAGTAAGAAATGAAAAGTTCACACCTTCGATATTTTTCGCAGTGTACACGTGGAACAGCGAGGACGTGGGATACGCGCTACGAGCAAGCGCGTGGAGGAAGGCGACGTAATTGAAGGGGTCTTATAGTCAGCGAAGACTATGGCTTACCGGAAACAGTCAGTCACCGGTCGCTTGGTGTGAAGAACGAAGGAAGAGGCAGTCAAAGATTCAAACGAAAAAAGATTTGTAGAAAGAATTAAAAAATCATATATATATTTGGAAGTATTAGGCAGCCACGTGTTAATACTGGCACCGGCATTTGACCGTCGCCCACACATGACTGGCACGTGCTAGACTGTCCTCTCTTCTTCTTCTTCTTCACGAACCTTAATAATTATTCATAGGTGAGTTTAAAATTCCTAGTCAAGAAGCAATAATATAGACCCTACATTTTTTTTAGTATACTATATAAATATATAAATCTCCTGGTATTGCAATTTCTATAATTTATTGATATTGCAATCTTTAATAGAAAAATTATAATGTAATAATTTGACCTAAAAAAATCAATATATCTTTAACAAAAATAAAATGGTTACGTAGCTAGCTATGTGGAGTGGATCGTGTTATGCTGACTGATAAATGAGATCATCATTACGCTACCTCAATTTCTTTTCACATTAGCACTTTCTCTTGGCAAGTAAAGGAGCATTTAAATTATAAAGTATAATAATGAGAAGATGGTCAGACCAATATTATTAAATGCTAAATTATGATAACGCTTTATATACAGTCAGAAAATCCTTTTATAAATAATTGTAAAATTGTATTTGCGATAATTGTGGGGAAGTTGTTATATACCATATGCTAGAAATTGTTTTTCTTTGTTTCCTTTTTTTGATCGAGCTAGTAATCGTTTTCATCAAGGAAATTGATAGAAACATGATATGAAGAAAAAGAAAGACATATAACGCCTAACCGACATGACAAATGAGAAGGAGACATACATCAACTTTAGTGGTCAAAGTAAGATATTTACTATAAAAATCACTAAAAACATGGCAAGATAAAAACAAAACTCTTTGATGAGTTCATTGTAAGTTGATATTTCGTGGTCTAGTGGTTTCGCACAAAATCCATTTCTTTGGTAGGTGAAGGTTTCAACTCATTCTCTTCACGTTCCTACATAAGTTTTGGATTACAAATTACAGTGGGTTACGCTTGATAATCTCTATATAATAAGTAGAATGTTATGGATGGGATGGCCCGACATTACATACTCAAATATCTTAGCCACTATGATATACTCAAAATATCTTAACTACAACTTTTTTTAAATGAACAAGGGACTATGCTTAGTCTTATGTGTATAATGATTTGTTTATCAATGAGAAAAGTTAAACCATAATTTCCCAAGTTTCTAGCTCCTTTTTGGTCAAAACGAAGTATGGTGAAAAAACGTTATCGAGAAAAGGAATACCAATCTTGTAATCTTTGTCGAAATTAAAAAGAGCGAATGATTCTTGATTGAACCAAAAAGAGACATCAACTATTCTCATTTGACCGAAGCATCAAATCTTGGTATTCTATAATTCGGAAAAATTTGCAACTTTTATTGGCTTATTACACATGTAATATAATAATCTCTAACATATAAAGCTTATATTGCATATAATGGTAGTACATGCTTCTCGTACCTATCCACATAAATGTAGACTAAGTAGATATATAAATAATTAAATACACTTTTATAGTTTAATTTAGGCACAAACTGAGCGCCGTAATTGGTGCCTAATCGTTTCCGCTGTCATATCCATAAAGCTTCATTTGAATATAACCCCACATTTAATAAATTTCTTTGTTACTTAAATCAATGTTAATTTTTTTGTTGGTTTGCTAATTACCCTAAGTGAGACCGTGGACCTCTGTATTTGTAACTTGCATGAGAAAAAAAAAGCATTAGCTATATATACACATATACACACACACATATAACCATATAACTGTATCTGTCTGCAGTTGAAATGTCTGACCTATTTTGGGGATGTGTGCCTAACTTATAAAGGTATTATAAAAATACTATTTCTAGTAAACACGTAATTATTACTAGATGTGCTAAAGAAACTATTAATTTAGAGATTAAAACGTAAACAAAAATTAAAGGCAAGAGAATGAAATTGTTGACTTTAATCTTTAAAATAGAATAGTTGGAGCAGGTTTGTTGTTAGGTGTGTGACAATATTGTTACCATTATGTTAATATATATGAATAAAAAGGAATCTCTTGTATCTTCTTGTTCTTTCACACACATCCTCTTTCCGAAATTTGTTAGAACCATGTTGGAAATACCGAGAATAAGAAAATACATTTTACTTAATTCATACTTTCTCCGTTCTAAGTATCGTTAATTCTAACTCTTTTTTACACATATTATAAATATTTGTACTCTAATTTTGTCTATTCTACGTAATACACTTCATTTTATAACTAATAAAACTATAATTTTCTTTAAAATTTTGCATTTAAAATGTAACCTTTTGTCTCCGAATCAAAAACAAAAGCATGGAATGTGAATTTGGCTAATGCTTAGACATGACAGGTTGATTGTTGAGTGTCTACATGATTGTAATTACATTTTGGCTACTGTGCGTGCGAGTTAATTGGAATATTCCGTGTAATTTGAAAAAGCTGATAATTTAACAGTAAAAATGGATGTAAAAAAAAAAAAAAAAATTAACAGTAAAAAAGTTTTCAAATTAGTGTATATTTCGTTTAATTGGAATATATACTAATGTGAAAAGCTGATAATTTAACAGTAAAATTGTTTTCAAATTGTCGACACAGAAAACTCATTGATTTTTTTTGTTTCTTTCTTTTAAGTTTTATTTCTTACCGAACGAAAAAAAAAGTTTGATCAAATTTATATACATTAATTAATTGAACCATATAATCTTGATCCTAATTATCATCATACCTGCAAAAATTACAGGGAGTCGCTAAAAACCTCAGATTTAGATGAGAAGCATATCTTACCATCGTATCAAAGTAAACCGATGACATAACCATTTGGCACGAGATAAAACCGGTTATGAAAGCCCATAATTCCTCTTCATCATCTTGGGTAAAAGGAAAGGGTAACTATTGGTGAGTCCTGCTTAACCAATTATGCAGGACAAGACCAAAGACATAAGATCGGTCCAAGCCCGGTTAAAGTAAACCAGAGACTGGACTCCTCATATTATCAGCAGAGCATCATCAGCATCGTTGATCAGGTTGTAATTTGCAACTGTAAGCTAAGCTAAAACAAAAAAAAGTTGCAGAGGATCAATCGCCACTGCTACTATCCAAGAGATCTACAAGAGTAATCTTTCCGTTGCTGCATCGGTCTAGTTTGTCAAACTGTTTCGAGATTGGAATTATGTCCTTATCGGTTATTTTCTCCATCTCCTTCAGTTTGTAAATCACATACTCAGCTTTACTGCAAACACCAAAAAAAATATCAGAAAATATCTCAGATTAGAGCTAGCATTAGCAAGCAAAGCATATGTACATGTCCTGAATCCAAAAAAATGTGACGAAGCCTCCCTTTTGCACTCATTCAAACTTTAGATAAAGCTGAAAACATCATAATAATCTAGAAGATCACAATGAAAAAATAAATATGCTTTGGCATCTCACATTTACAGATTCTTCAACTTAGCTTAAGAACATAAACTATGTTTTTGCATAAAAAAGATTCAAGAAAAGAAGTGCAGAAAATGCAATAACTCAGGAATCTAACACCTTCAAGAATCTAACAAACTGATGAGCTAGGAATGTTGTGGTTTTCAAAGATCCTTTACACGAACGAAAATGGAAGGACTAATATCAAAGACAAAGCTTTTGAATGACTCCTAAGAAATGCATAAAACCTAAGGATGTCACGAATTCATATTTTTAACATCTGGAGATCACACAATTAATCCCGAAAATGGTTTAAGATTCATAAAAACTATAAGGAGTGAGTCAAAGCATATGAAATGGATAGGGAAATGAGTCAAATACCTGACACAGCCATTGTTATCGATATCTGCAGCGAAAAACTGAGACACAGACATTGTCTCACACAGCACCTTCTTTGCCCGTTCCCTATTCCTCTTATCCACTCTTGCCTCAGCCAAATACAAAAAAGCCCGAGCCACAGCTAATGTAGACACAAGCAGCCATATCGCAGCGAAAAGCCTACCGGGCAATGTCTTAAAAGCGCGATCTCCATACCCAACAGTAGTAACCGACATAACCGAGAGATAAAACGAATCCAACCAGTCGATTTTCTCAATAAAATGCATAATCCCAACACCAACAGCAATGCATAAAACCACAACACCCAATGCCAAAGCCACTTTCAACCTAATCCTCATTCTTCCTTTCTTCACATCGATTATATACGATCTCCCCTTATCTGGGTCGTCTCTCCGCTTAGCAGAGTCTAACATATAGCTCTCTTGAAGATCAAGAACATAAGAAACCATCCCACTAAGCAAAATATCAATGAAACCAAACCCAACAAGCACGAACATGATCGAGAACAGCTTAGTAACCACACTGTTCGGAGTGATGTCTCCATAACCAATCGTGCACATTGTAACGATACAAAAGTATAATCCATCAACGACGGGATGGGTTTGATTCACTACGTAGTGATCACGATTCAGCCAATAGATAAGCACACCTAAGGAGAGATAGACAACGAGAAGAGCAAAAGCTTGTCTTACGACGGAACGTGATGACTCGAGATCTGTTTGATGACGAATTGGGTGATGAAGATCATTGATCACAGCCATTGCTGGTGCGGTTTTGGAACGGTGGAGTGGGTGGCCGTGATACTGGTTCGAATCTCGATCGGAAAACCATGGCTCGGGCTGTTGTGGGAGGAGAGGATCTAGGGTTGAAGAATCGGAGAACGTATCGTCGGCGGCGGCGGCGGCAGAGGACGACGGTGAGGGTTTCTGAGAAAGGGAGTCGAAATACTGAGACGAATCTCGCGGCGAGCGTGAAAAGGGTCCGAAGATTAAACGGTCTTTGAACTCCGACGGTGTCATCGGCATCGGAATCGCGACCTCGCCGTCTTCCGGTAAAGGAAATAGGATCGGAGGCGGTTTTTTCATTCTAGGGCTAATCATGTATTGAAGTAATGGGTCCCTATTGTTGTTACCGCCACTTCCGTCGTTGGACATCTGGGTTTTTTCGCCGGAAAACAGTAAAACCGGTGGTGGTTTTCCGATTTTGAGCTGACGAATTTTATTGGAAAATCGTTACCTGTTTGATCAAAACTCGGCGATTCGAGCGCTTGTAGGGCTTGAAGCTAAGAAAGGCAAGTGGTGGGACGTAAAGATTGGAAAAACCGAAAAAAGGAAGAAACTTTATCCCAAGGACCGAAGTAGAAGCAGAAATGGCGCTTTCTCAGTTTCTTGTGGCTATTACATTTTAGAGAGAATCAAAGGTTATATTATATATATTCATTACATTAATTATGATATGATGCTGTTAGCAGAAAAAAAGAAACATTTACACATGATACTATGAAGCCTATAATATGGCATTATTGCTAAATACAGATAGTCTTCTTCAGTAATATATTCAGATAGACTTTTTTTGCAGATGATTAGATTAACAAAGTACACATGCTGACTGATATTTGAATTGGTTTTCTTGTAACTATTTGAAAAATGCCCTTGTCTAAATTGAGTTTTGATTCCCTTAATCCCTTTATTATCAATAGTTGTATGTAAGCCCTCGTAAGTTAGAGTAAAATCACTTTTGATATTTAAAGTCCACAATAGTATATACTTTGGTGTTAATTGTTGATTCAGGTTTTTCTTGTCAATATGAATATCAACATTATGGTTTATATTATAATGATTCAGTCCTCTAGTAAATTTATAATCTTGCAATAAATATGATAATGTGATGGATAAAATAGCGTACAGTATGTGAATTTTAAATTTTCTTTCATTTGTTGTATTTATGTACATATAGGCTCCATGTTGGGCGAGAAAGTTTAATTTTAAAATAGAGAGGTCAAGTTGTAAAGTTTGAACACTTCTCGACAGAATTAAAAAAAAAAAGGGTCAACACTGTTTGACAAAACGGCACGGCGTCTCTTTATTAATAAACACAACAATGACTTGATTCTTGGAGCTGAGTAAAGATAAAACGGCAAGATGTGTCGCTTTCTCAATAATCTCACATGACGTGGTTAGATAAGTACAGCTCTCTATTAACTATCCAATTAAGTATGTGTAGAGACTAGTACCAACAACCAAACATGAAAACATCATTGGCAGTCTCTATAATTATATCTAACTAAAATTTATATTTTTTGATTGTAAATAGAGGCATAATCACACACTTTTTGATATCAGTTTTTTTTTTTTTTTTTTTTAGTAATTTTTTTTTTTTTTTTCCAANATTAGTAATCTTATTTTTCTGTTTCCAAGTTCTGTTTTTGTCTCTTTCTTTGTCACCTAATATGATTTTTATTCAATTCACATCCTAATCATCATAATATAACATAGCCCAACTCTAACCCGTTTTGAGCCATGACTTCTTATGCTTAAATTCGGCCTCAGATAAACCCTTAAATTTGCTGGTTAATCCACAAGTTAACTGTGACAAGCCAGTGTTAACTTAGAGGATACAAGCCCGTCCGGGACCGGTCCGGACAAAATGATCTTTAATGTGAAGTTTGGGGTAATAGAAGATGTCAAGACAAGAAGAGTCAAAAAAGATTAGAAAAGGTAAGAAAACAAGCAGAGTTTTTTAGTAATACAAGAAGGGTTGTTAGCATGTAAACAAGGCAGCCATTGAAGGTCTCTCACAAAACCCCTCATAAGACCTTTGCCCCTAAACCCACAAACACACACACACCCACACGGCCATTTCACACCTCGGAATCGTCCCATCGCTGCTCAGGAATGAGAGATGGAAATTAAGGGGAAAGAAAAAGCAAGGCATGGAGAGAGGGATTTGATTCTGATCAGTAGTTGTTGGGCCATAACTGTTGTTGGGTCTGTTTCGACGCGTCTCTAGCGTTTTGTTGTTGTTGGTGTTGGTGATGGAGATGGTCTAATGACATTGCAGCTTGTGAATGGTAAGGACTGACATATCCATGTCCTCCAAAATGCTGTTGCTGTTGTTGTTGTTGTTGAGACGGCTGCTGCTGCAGTTGTTGCGCTTGACGGAAACCTGGAGGCTGCTGATTCTGATGACCCGGGAAGCTGTAATATCCGCTTCCTGGAACCACACGCGAGTTGGCTTGTTGTCCTTGATGCCATGCTGCTGAGTTTTCGTTCTGCGGACCAAAAGCAAACGAAAGAACATACATTTTAAGGTTTGTGAAACAGAGATGGGCACAAATAACAGCCATCCAAAATTTTTGAACACGAAATTTGTCTACAAACCGATCAGCACCAAATAAACCTTACCTAGCCAAAATCAAACCGCAATAAATACGATTTTAACTCAAAAATATTTGCTAGTTATTCTTTTATCCAAAACAAAACCTAACCAAAAACCAAATACGGAGCCAAACAGAAATTCAGTGCTAATTCGGTATAAACCGAACCAAACCAAACCAATCTGAACCCGAACCAAACCAAGAAATGAACCAGAATTTCTGCCAACAGAAAGGGAATAAAACCGTCCAGCCGACTAAACCGCGAAAACCAAGCTGACCATGAAATGCTCACATCAACAAGATTAAAACATGAGACGAATTTCTTGGTTTACCTGCTGCTGAAGTGACGATGCCAAGTGATTGCTTTCCTTAAACTGTGAGCTCAAGACATCTTCGTAGGAGTTTGCAGCACTTGTGGGATTCAAAGGGAAGTTGTTATTTGAGGCAGCGCCACCGCCGAACCCGTAGGCAGAGGGAGGAGGAACAGGAGGAGCTGTTGCTTGAGTTTTGTATTGCGGATGCATAGCAGCTAGAGACTGATGGTTACCAGCGGGAAACGCTTGCTGAAAAGCTGAAGGCATGTAAGGGTTGTAACTCTGTGGCATGAATGGATAGCTTATCAAATTACCATAATGCCCTAAAGGCATCCCAGGCTGATGAGAGTATGGGTTTAAGGCAAGGTGTTGAGCAAGAGCTGCTGCTTGTTGTCCTCCACCGGGCATTGCGTTTTGAGGAGATATACTCGCAGCTCTTAGTGCCTGCAAAAAATATTGTGTAAGCAATGGTATTAACAGGAAAGCTCGGAATAGGTTTCTATGGAAAAGAATATGGATTTTACTACCTCGGCCATGGATATTGCTGGACCGCTAAGTGAAGAGGGAGTGGCAGTGTTGTATTTTGTTGGGAAAGGCGAGTAGTGAAGATCAGGTTCTCTTGCATCTTGAATGCCTGATGGTAGCCGATTGTTCGGTAATGAACTTGTATATCCTTGCTGCTGAACATTATGAAAACAGTAGATATGATTAAGATCTAAGATTTTCAGAGGGAACTTTCGACTGCGTGATGGATTACTAAGGCTGGATAGAGGTTTGTTTTACCATCACGTTGGAGAATGTATCAAGATTCTGCATCTGGGGATTTGTGTCTGATGGAGGATTCAACTGTTGTCTGTTTTCAAATCCGTAATCTGCAGTAGATGAAAACTTGTACTGATGATCCTCTGGCGGAGGTTCATGCCGCGGCGCTTCTGTCTCCGAATCCGAGGAGGCATGGTAATTCCGGGCAGTAGAATCGATTTGATAGGATGTTTGTTCATCAGTAGCAGCATTTCTGAGTTGTTCTTCTTCCTCTCCATAGAAGTCAGTGTTAGGGTGTCTGAATGATGGATTATCCTCTGTTTCTTGTATTTCCTCCAAGTTATCATTCAAGCCACTAGCTTGGCCAGATCCTATCCCGGAGCCAAAACTACCAAACATCAGGTGTGAGCATTCCGAGGTATGCACTTGTAGGTGATTGGGGATTATCACCGCAGGTTTGTCTTCTTTCGGTAATGTTTCATGCTCTTCTTCATTCTCTATAGTTAGTTGCCGAAAACCGGTGGCAACAGATGCAGAAACATCTTCACCTGAAAATAGCGGAAAAAGCAAACAGACCTTAAAACAAAGAGGAAGAAAGAGAGGAAAAAGACTCAAACAGAGAATTAAGCTCTCACCTCCATTTTCCTCAAAAGCATGTCGCTCTGCTTTGTTGTTTTCGTCGTCATATAGCGAAGAGTCTCTAGAATCATCATCAAGCAAATTTCTGCTGGATACTGATGCAGGCGGAACCTGGTCTGCATCAGGAGGGGACGCAATTGGATTTGTTTTTGTTTCAGGGACCTCGTCGTCATACAAGTGAGTCTCATCCAGATGTTGAGACTCACTAAATTGTTCGGCATACATTTTAGATTCAGTAGATGGTTTCAAAAGAGAGGATGGTGGATGAGAAACATCTTGCTTCTCAATTGAAGGCCATTCATCCTTCAAAGGGGCTTTACTTCCACTCTCTTGAGTCTCTGATGAACGAGGCAAAGCGTCATTCTTCTGATGGAGAGGCCTACCCAATTTCACAATATCAGCCATAGTTCTCTGCCCGGGGTTGGCACTGGCCCAAGCGGATTGATATGCAGGAGATGGCAGGGAAGATGAAGTAACTGCATCACTCGAGCCCGCTGGTGCTCTCTTAACCTCAGTGTTTGTAGGATCACTGCAAAGCAAAGGAGATACACTAAGCTAACACAAAATAATGATATTTAACAAAAAGTAAAACATCAAAAGACTACGTGAATAGAAGAACCTGTTCGATGGAGGTTGGCGCCCGAGGACACCTGGTGTTGAGGAAGAGCCAGCCCAATGATTGCGTGTTCCGTTTTCTCTTCTATTTGCAGGTATACCTTGAACACTTCCCGCCTCTGAACCAAAATCCAGCAACAAGTTTAGACATTTTTTAAGATTACCAAACCCCAACCAACAGAAGAAAAACAGAAACTCTCTTGCAAAATAATTGCATCTTATTACCAGTCGAGTTAAATCTGCTTCCGCCACCTCGAGCGGTGTTGTAACTGTCATTACCGCTGCTTCTAGCTCCGCGATTCGGGATGCTACGTGTCGAGGAGTCTGCTGGATCTTTGGTCTGACCAAACAGACAAAACAAGCGAGAATAAGACAAAAAGGAGCTCATCATCTGAAACTACAAGGCATCATAAGATTAAACAATCTGCATAACCAACCTCTTTCTTCTTGTCTCGTTTGCTCTTCACCTCGTGAAAAGTATCTGAGAAGTTTAAAACGAAGCAGCATTATAAGAAACTCAAATTGAACAGGCCGAGAATATAAAATCACATAATCAATACCAAAAAACAAACATAAGAGAAGGCAAAAAAGAAAGGGAGAAAAATATGTTCTTTTCCCGAAACAGGTAACAATGAAAACTCAACCAAATCCCAAAAAACATTACCATTTCAAGCAACACAAGGAAAAAATAAAGTTCTGACATTTTCTTACACAAGTCTTAACTTCTTAACATGATAGCAAATTCTTCAGAAGCTTAAAGAAAAAACTCTTGAAAAACACCCTTTGAAGTTTGAAATTTTTTGGGGGATTTTTGGCTGCTCTATTTACACTACACAAATTCGAAGCTAAAACCCAGAAATTAAATATAAAAAAAAAACAGAAAAAAAAACTACGGAAGCTTGAAGAAAGAAAGTCGAAACAAAACCTTGAGAAAGGAGACGATTAACGGTTTCGTCAGGATCCATATCGCACTCCACAAGCATCGCGTAGATCTCTAAGTCAGAACAGTTCACGATCTCCTTCAAACTCTGAACCACCTCTCTCGAAGACGCCGGAACACCCGCGTTCGCGTTACTAACGCCGCCGCCGCCACCGCCTCCGCCTCGACCGCCCATCTTTCCTCTCTCTCTCTCCGGATTACCGGAAAAAAAACCGAATCAGATCTGAGATGAAAACTTCTTCGCCTCGCGATTCTTTCTCGAGCTCTCACAGTCGCGATTCTACAAACAAAAGGGATTCTCGATGGCTGTCTCTCTCTCTCTCTTGGCTTTCGAGTATCGGAGAAAAAAACCCTCTTTTTATTTCTTTTGCTCTTTGGGTTTGGGGCTAATGGTTTTTTGGAAAAAAGGTAAAAGATTCAAAATTTTGGAAACTATGTAATGAAAAAAATGGTAATTTGGAGATAATTAACAAATTTATTTTGGTAGGTTAATTACTTTTTAAAGGTAATTTGATAACTTTATATATTTGTCCAGATTTCATTTAAAGACAAGTTATTGTTTGGATAATGATGAAGCAATTTACATAATTGGAACAGTTGTTGTCTGAGATTCGATTAAAAATATATAAAAAAATAATAGAGATTTGAATTTAGATTCGCAGTTTGTAGAGAGAACGACGTCCACGCGCCGAAACAAACGCGTGGAAGGAGAATCTGAGAGTTTTTAAAATTTTTAATGATTGAAATATTGGATAAGGACGTCGTTGCGGGCCTACGTGGAAAAAATACACGTAATATGGGCTTAAAGCCCATTAAACCTAACTTTACAAAAATAATAAAATTTTTAAATAATAATGGATGAGCACGTGTCAAGTGCTGAAACTTTATACGTGGCGAGTTTATAGTGGTTAAAAACCGCCCACCAAAAACGTAATAAGCTTCTCTCAGTTCGTGAGTCCAGAAAAAAAAAAACAGAGAGGAGGAAAAACAAAACTTCTGCTTCTCAGGTCGGTCTTCTTCTTCAACTCAATCGATTTCTTGTTTTTTTCTGCGATCTTCGTTTTATTTTAATTTTTTTTTCTTCTTTAGTGTTTGACTTTCGATTTCTTACACCTGTGTTTTTGGTTTCTTTTCCGTTATTGTTTTTATGTGGATGTTTGAGTTTCCCAAAACCCTGCAATATTCAATCCTGGATTTTAAGTTTCTTCGTTGTACTTCGATTTTTTTTTTTATTGATTTAGCTTTGGATTATTATTTTTTTTTTTTAATGATTGGGTCTGCGATTTTAAGCAATTTCTTTTGGTTTGTTGTCTGTTGACTTGTGCTGGAGAAGAGTTTGAGTTTGTGAAAATTCAAAGGCTTGGTTTCTCCTATGGTTTCGGTTAGCTGTATATGGTAATATTTATTTGTGTTCATTTGCATTTGATTTCGGCTTGTTCTCCTTGTTTTTGTTGTTTTGGTTTCATTTTCGAATTGTTCTCAACAATAACTTCTTTGTTATGTGTTAGGGTTTCCTTCCTAGTTTTAGTGGAATTGGAAATTTAATCAGGGTTCTTTGTTCAGGGTCCACGTGATCTGCTTACATCTCGTTAATTATTAGGAAAGTGGCAATTTTTTTGAATGTAAATTACGGTTTTCTAGTGGTTTCTGAAGTTTTGGTGTAGGATCCTGAGTTTGCTATTTTTGATCGGTATGTTCATATACTCGATTCTGCCAATTTCATATGTTTCTGCATCCAATTGCATCTATATGTATCTTCATTGTTGTGTATGATTTTTCCTTTTGTTTTAAGCTGATTGTAGGTTGACTTTGTTTTGCAGCATCTGCTGCTGGCTCGATCTCCAGACGGTTCCTTAGCTCCTCATGTGCTTTATCCAAAGTCGCCATAGTTCTACAGGCAGTGCCAATGCCATTTTTGAAAATGAAGAGCAAGATAAGCAAGGACTCGTTAAGAGAAAAAAGGGTTCTTGGTGTTTGTAAGAAACCTTATACGGCTTCGACAAATTCATGCTCTGAGCCCAAAATATCGGAGCGAATGGAACACTCGGCCACTGCTACTCGTGATTGCCACAACAATGAGCAACAGAATATAGGTATGGCTTTTTTCTTGAATTGTATGTATAGGTCTATTTTGATTTAGTCCCCATTGAAACATGATATGCTCTTTGACTGTTTTTTATTTTTGTTGCATCCATCAGTCTGGTCATGTTTTTTTTGCTCCTGGTGTATCTTTTTGTTTCAACTGAACTCATTCTGTTCTGATGATTCTGTTGGTTTTTACAGGTTTGGATTCTTCTACTCGGGATGTTAAAACAAATGAACCCGAAGACCTGCTAGTTGAAGACAGTTCTCAATCTCAGGCAAATGCATCTCCCTATTCGAAATCCGTCGAAAAAGTGGTAGGTTTTTCTCATTGGTGAAGCTGGCCTGCATGTATGAGGAAATTTTTATTTACATTGGACATTCGTGTGCAGGAAATTGCCTCCAATTATGTGTCAAATACGGATACAATATTTTCACCTGTTCTGGATGATGAACTGTATGCTGAAACTGATCGAGGTATTCTCGTACTCTTTCAGCTTTGATTTAAGCCGTATTTGATTGAATATTGAGTAATCTAACAATAGCTTTCCTCAGTATTTGTGGCAGGAAACAGTGCACACTGGGAAATGCCTAGGTGGGCAGCTGATGAGAGCAGCAACAATCAATCGTGCAACGTTTCCGATTTCTTTCTCTCTGATGTGCTAATTGCAAGCTTGCCATTTTATGAGAGTGGAAACGTTGATGTTTTCACCGAGGCAAGTCCCTTACCTCGCTACATCTTTCCAGAGCCAAGTGTGCTACTTGATGTAGCAGAGCAGTACATGCTATTACCTTACCTAGAAGATGGATCAGCCAGCAGTGATGATGTTAAGTCTGATGAGGACAAAAGGATTAATGTTGATAAACATGACTTGTTTATGGCATTCAATCAGTCGAGATCACAAAACTTGGAAGCAGCAGAGGAATCTGAACAAACTGAAGATTTTGACCCACAGCTTTTCATAAAGAATCAACCGGAACTATCGGATGTCGTATCCACTTATTTCCCTGATATGCAGCCTAGGGATTCCCTAAAAAGGAAGGCTGTAACCCTTGTTCTTGATTTGGATGGTATGATCGCTCTTCAGTTAACCGTTAAATATGCCCTGTCTTCTTCTCATAAAAAAATGATTTAGTTTTGTGTCTATATATATGAAGTTGCGTATTTCTTCACTATGCATGATTTTATGTCTGAAATTTAACCAGCCGTTATGGTACCACCACACCTACTAATCATCTAAAAACGACTTGCAGAAACTCTGGTCCATTCGACTCTGGAAGCATGCAGAGATACAGATTTTTCCTTCAGGGTCTCTTTTAATATGCAAGAGAACACTGTTTACGTGAAACAAAGGCCACACCTTTACAAGTTCTTGGAGAGAGTGTTTGAACTGTTTCATGTTGTCATCTTCACGGCTAGCCACAGCATCTATGCCTCTCAGCTTCTAGATATATTGGACCCAGATGGGAAGTTTGTATCGCAACGCTTTTATCGGGATTCATGCATTCTTTCAGATGGGATTTATACCAAGGATTTAACTGTTTTGGGTCTTGATCTGGCGAAAGTGGCTATAGTTGACAACTGTCCACAGGTGTTTTCACTTCTGTCCTTATGTTTCATTTATTTTTAGTTCTTAACCACATTCCCAATAAGATCCCTAATCTCAGTGAGAGCTGATATGCTTAAGCGTGGAAACGACTGTTTGCTTACAAGCCGGATTGCTTTTCTAACAAGCTTAGAATCTTTGAATTGGTAGTTGGTTAAGGAATCCCTGGTTAGGAGATTAGATTAGTTGGTTAAGGACTGGAGGAACGCGAGTTAAGTCTGCTTTCTTCTTATTCTTATGAATGGCCCATGTGAATATGAGCAGACGCCACAAGCGAATTGAATTTCAAAGAACAATAATTACAGTGCAGAACCTGTCGTTTCCTTGAGTTTTTACATGGACCTTCTCATTGTTATTGTTTCAGGTGTACAGAATGCAAATAAATAATGGGATCCCTATCAAAAGTTGGTATGATGATCCAACTGATGATGGTCTGATCTCATTGCTCCCCTTCTTAGAGACATTGGCTGATGCCAACGATGTGCGTCCTATCATTGCCAAGAGATTCGGTAACAACGAATAAGAAATTCCTCCTTTTTTTGTCACCTCTATACCTTAATTGCAGACTCTGGTTTTCTTTTACATATTTTAGTCATAAAACTAGTTTATTTCCTATAGAGTTCTTACTTAGGTGCTATTTAATAAGTCAACCATAGAATAAAAGCTCGGTTGATTGTAGTGCGAGTAAGCATTTTCTTGCTTGCTCACTTTCTTATAAAGCCTTCTTCTCAGCTAGGATAAATAGATCATAGGAATCTTAACAGTCTGTTCTAAATTGTACAGTTGGTGAAGCTGAGATACTAGATGTATAAAAATGAGATATTATTGAGTGAAAATCAGTTTTGGAGGTTAACAACCGCCTTTATCTCCTTGCTTGGCTTTCTGGTATTTCCAAACTGTTGATTTAGATCTTTGTGCTGCTTCATTGACACTAATATAAACCAAGAGAAAGTTCAATCTCAGAACTTTCTAGCTCCTGTGATCTTTCAGAAATGAGGATTATCATGATCATCATCATGGGGAGACCGGATCTGGTGGCTCCATGGTATATTATACGCTATTTAATCTAATATAACTCTCATTAGAAATTTCATGATCCGACAAATCCTTACTTGTATAATTGAGTTTAGGTAAAATGTAAAAAGCCAATTGTTAAGATGCCTCTGGTTTATTCAAAGTTCCCTAACCAAAAAGTCGATTTGTAAACTTTTGTGGTTACATTGGAAACAACGTTACGTCCAACTATTTTTGTGGCTTCTTCGTCCAGAAGTAAAATTTTAGGATTTTTCAAAACCGGCCTCGCGATCTCTACTCTAGCCTCTATTTTTGGCCGCCAAAAATTTGCGTCTTCGTGCTCTCTCACCATCATATCCGAACCCTAAAATACCGATACAACAATTTGCTAGAAGAAAATGAAAATGAATTGCAAAAATGGAAACTCTTTTATTTTTTTTTAAGTTATGAAAACTATCAGTTTCAAACAGAAAATACAGAAGTTTTACGTGTGTGAGCATTCGATTTAAGAGTAAAACAAAAAAACAGAAAACAAAACAGAGCATAACGAAAAAGAGGTATTAACAATTTTCCTCTTCAAAAACATTGGTTTGTAGCTAAACTAAGTATGACCTTCACGAGTAAAATTTTCAGTTTACTTACATTTAAGAGAAAAAAAAAAAAGATTATACAAAACATTAAACATAATGTTATTTATCAAAAAAAAAAAAGTTTGATTTGAAAGATAACATGCGTGTAGCACCGACATCGCCTAGTGATTTGCGTAGAAATGGTAATTTCTCACACAATTTTATATTCCAAATATAAGATAAATTTGACAAAACACTAGTCTAATTTTATATTCTATTTGTATGCTTGACTTATGCCAAAAAAAAAAAAAATTGTATGCTTGACTTACTTACCTGTTGACATATGGTAATAATACTGTGTTTGACACAAAAAAACTCATCTTCTCTCTTCTTCATTTTTTTTTCCGACAGAGTCAACCAAATAGTAATACCAAAAAGAGAGAAAAAAGAAAAAAGAAAAAAGAAAAAAGAAAAAAGAAAAAAGGTAATAGTAAAAAAAAAGGTTTATGGTGGTCACCTGACAATCGGTACGTGTGGGAGAGAATGCAGCAAGCAGAGTAGAAAAGAAAAAGCATTGAAGCAAGAAAAACAAAACGTGAAAGAAAGAATCTGAGAGTGAAAAAAAAAAAGAAGAGAAAACGAATCCCAAAAATCAGAAATATCAAAAAAAGCAACCTTCTTTTCTTTCTTTCTCTTGCAAATGATAAAAGAATCAGCTTCTTCTTCTTCTTCTGATCGAAACTCACTCCTCACTCTCCAATTATGGGATTAGAGAGCTCTTCATCAGCTGCAAGCAACATGAAACCTCTTGGCGGCGATAATTCAAGGCCTCAAAAATCCAATACTGCTCAATACTCCGTCGATGCTGGCCTCTTCGCTGATTTCGACCACTCCATTCACTCCGGCAAGTCTTTTAACTACTCCAAGTCCGTGATTTCGCCTCCTAATAACGTTTCTGATGAACACATCACTGCTTATTTATCTAATATCCAAAGAGGCGGTCTTGTTCAGCCCTTTGGTTGTTTGATTGCTGTGGAAGAGCCTAGTTTTAGGATACTTGGTGTTAGTGAGAACTGTATTGAGTTTCTTGGTTTGTCTCTTGCTTCGAGCTCTCATTCTAGCGAGTTTAAGGTTAAGGGTTTGATTGGAATCGATGCGAGGACGCTTTTTACGCCTTCTTCAGGAGCTTCTTTGGCTAAAGCTGCTTCCTTTACTGAGATTTCGTTGTTGAATCCGGTTTTGGTCCATTCTAGGACGACCCAGAAGCCTTTTTATGCCATACTCCACAGAACCGATGCAGGGATTGTGATTGATTTGGAGCCTGCTAAATCAGCTGACCCGGCTTTGACTCTTGCCGGTGCAGTTCAGTCTCAGAAACTTGCGGTTAGGGCGATTTCTAGGCTGCAGTCACTTCCCGGAGGAGATATTGGTGCTTTATGTGACACTGTTGTGGAAGATGTTCAGAGACTTACGGGTTATGATCGTGTTATGGTTTATCAGTTCCATGAAGATGAACATGGGGAAGTGGTTTCTGAGATCAGAAGATCTGATTTGGAGCCTTATTTGGGTTTACATTACCCCGCAACAGATATTCCTCAGGCCGCTCGGTTCTTGTTTAAACAGAACCGTGTCCGAATGATTTGTGATTGCAATGCAACTCCGGTTAAGGTTGTTCAAAGTGAGGAACTTAAGAGACCACTTTGTTTAGTCAATTCTACTCTAAGATCTCCTCATAGCTGCCACACGCAGTATATGGCGAATATGGGCTCTCTCGCTTCTCTTGCTCTTGCAATTGTGCTCAAAAGCAAAAATTCAAGCAAGCTTTGGGGATTGGTCGTGGGTCATCATTGTTCTCCTAGATACGTTCCATTCCCATTACGGTATGCTTGTGAGTTTCTGATGCAAGCATTTGGACTTCAGCTTCAAATGGAGCTTCAGTTAGCATCACAGTTAGCTGAGAAGAAGGCTATGCGGACGCAGACCTTATTGTGCGACATGCTTCTCCGTGATACTGTTTCCGCTATTGTGACACAATCTCCAGGTATTATGGACCTTGTGAAGTGCGATGGAGCGGCTTTATATTACAAGGAGAAATGTTGGTTGGTTGGTGTTACTCCCAATGAGTCACAGGTTAAAGACTTGGTGAATTGGCTGGTGGAGAATCACGGTGATGATTCGACGGGTTTAACGACTGATAGTTTGGTGGATGCAGGATACCCTGGTGCCATCTCACTTGGAGATGCAGTTTGTGGTGTGGCTGCCGCGGGAATTTCTTCAAAAGATTACTTAATTTGGTTCAGGTGCAATACTGCAAGTGCAATCAAATGGGGAGGAGCTAAACATCATCCAAAGAATAAAGATGATGCCGGAAGAATGCATCCGAGATCATCTTTCAAAGCGTTTCTCGAAGTTGCGAAGTGCAGGAGCTTGCCGTGGGAAATCTCTGAAATTGATGCTATTCATTCCCTGAGGCTTATAATGAGAGAGTCATTTACCAGCTCTAGGCCGGTATTGTCTGGTAATGTTGTGGCAAGAGATGCAACTGAGCTTACTTCTTTTGTGTGTGAAATGGTTAGGGTGATTGAAACCGCAACTGCGCCTATTTTTGGGGTTGATTCCTCTGGATGTATCAATGGTTGGAACAATAAAACCGCTGAAATGACGGGATTGCAAGCTAGTGAAGCCATGGGGAAGTCACTCGCCGATGAGATTGTTCAAGAGGAATCACGCGCAGCTCTTGAAAGTATCCTTTGCAAAGCCCTGCAAGGTTACAAAAAAGGAAGATTTTCTGGATACAATTTTCATGTTATGCTCTTCGAAATGAGTTTTATCGACTAACAAAAACATTGATGTGTTGTTTTATTCAGGTGAGGAGGAGAAGAACGTAATGCTTAAACTGAGAAAGTTTGGTGACAACGATCATCTGAATTCTTCTTCTGATGTGTGTGTTCTTGTTAACTCCTGCACGAGTCGGGATTACACGGAAAACATCATCGGTGTCTGCTTCGTTGGTCAAGACATCACTAGTGAGAAAGCAATAACAGATAGATTCATCAGACTACAAGGAGATTACAAGACTATTGTTCAAAGCTTAAATCCATTGATTCCACCGATATTTGCCTCGGATGAGAATGCTTGTTGTTCAGAGTGGAACGCAGCCATGGAAAAGCTTACCGGATGGTCAAAACACGAGGTGATTGGGAAAATGCTACCCGGTGAAGTTTTTGGAGTTTTTTGTAAAGTGAAATGCCAAGATTCACTCTCAAAGTTCTTGATCTCTCTGTACCAAGGAGTCGCTGGTCATAATGTTCCAGAGAGTTCACTGGTTGGGTTCTTTAGTAAGGAAGGGAAGTACATAGATGCATCCTTAACCGCGAACAAGAGTACGAACAACGAAGGGAAAGTTATCGGATGTTTCTTCTTCTTGCAGATTATCGATAAGGAATCGGCTTTGAGCTGCTCAGAACTAAAAGAGAGCGCTCAAAGCCTCAACGAATTAACATACATAAGGCAAGAAATCAAGAATCCTCTCAACGGTATCCGATTTGCACATAAGCTTCTTGAATCCTCAGAGATTTCAGAGAGCCAAAGGCAGTTTCTGGAGACTAGTGATGCTTGCGAAAAGCAGATCGCGACAATAATCGAAGGCCCAGACTTGAAAAGCATCGAGGAAGGGTAAAGCATAACATTTTGAATCTTCGTCTACTGTTGTTTTTACATTTTGAATCTGAAAAACCAAATATTTTTTTATGGTATCAGCAAGTTGCAATTGGAAACAGACGAGTTTCGACTTGAAAGCATCTTGGACACAATCATTAGCCAAGTGATGATTATGTTGAGAGAGAGGAAGTCACAACTCAGGGTTGAAGTCGCCGAGGAGATCAAAACTCTGCCTCTCTATGGCGACAGGGTAAAGCTTCAGCTCATTCTTTCTGATCTTCTGCGCAACATTGTGAATCATGCCCCGTTTCCAGATAGTTGGGTAGGAATCAAGATCTCACCAGGCCACGAGCTTGCACGCGACAATGATCGCTATATCCATCTACAGTTCAGGTAAATGTCCACAGAAACAATTGAAAAATGCAACCAAGGTTGTGTGTTTCGGACAGAAATATGCAATTTTCTTAATGTTTCTAACTAAATAAGCTATAGCCGTTTTGCACATTTCGATTGTTTTAACTTAAGGTTCGATGTTGTTTTGTGATAGGATGATACATCCCGGAAAAGGACTTCCTTCCGAGATGGTAAGTGATATGTTTGAGACTCGAGATGGATGGGTCACGCCTGATGGGTTAGGGCTTAATCTTTCACGGAAACTGCTGGAGCAGATGAATGGTCGTGTGGGTTATGTCCGAGAAGACGAACGCTGTTTCTTTCAAGTGGATCTTCAAGTCAAGACAAGGTTAGGTGATGAGACCAGAGGAACAGAGGCTGGTTCAAGCATAAAGTAGAAGAAATTTTGAGTTACAAGGCATATGAATATTACTGAAGTTTGGTCTTTTTACGGCCTGAATATAAACAAATGTATCAATCAAAACAAATTTATCATTATTTATTACCAATAAGACGTATTTTAAACCATCCCTATGTACATGTTTTAGCCGACTCAGAAAAAACAAAACTCAAACCATCAATTTACATATCTAGATCAGAGGACCCTGTCTGATTCCAGAAACGAAAAAGCCTTTAGGACCCTGTTTCAATCCCCAATCCCTAAAGTAAACCCAAAAAAACTAATCTTAACCTGAGAAAACCAGAAAAAAAAAAAAAAAAGTCTAAAATGCTATGCAGTGCTTTGACTGCTTCTGTTCATCATCATTATCATTATCATCTCATCCTAGAAACCGAATATTTACGTTTTAACTAGAGGCAATAAAGGGATTCACTTGAATGTATGTCAGCTTCGATACGTGCTCTCGCTGGCAAGAGGATGAGCAGCTGTCGAATTTGACGCCTCGAGCTGCGAATGCTCCAGGATGATCTAGTCAGATATAGATGTGCGAGTCAACTATTTCATCAGCTAAACACAGAACGTATAAATGATCATTTCAAGTTCATGTGTTTGTTGTAAGAGAATGTTTACCGGATTACTAGATTCTGGTCCATCAAAGACAATAGGGTGGCATCGCCTGTCTTCGTTCATTAAGCTTGAGTTCTGGAAGTGAGAAATGAGTGCGGTTTTACCTTGGATCCGTGCATAAGCCAAGGAAGCAACTTTCTCGCTGTTGAACTTATCCCATCTTTTTCCATTAAAGGCCTGAGAAACAGATCAGAAGCATAAGGTCATCCCCAAAGTTTTTCTCTCTCTCAGAAACAACACTGAAGACTCAATCAGGTTTTGTACCTCGTACAATGCAATGATGAAAGTAGGAGACACCATATTGATAAATGCATAACCCACATTGCATTTATTCTGCACACAAGGAAAAAAAGAGAGCCAACATCATAGAATTTTGATCACATGATGTCAGGAGATTCAACAAGCAACCGAGGTGGTCTTTACCTTGAAATCTATGGGCAAATATAGAAAATCATAAGTTCCTCCGTTTTTCTCGTCGATGGCAGCTAACAGCATCTTGCGGGTATACCTGAGAACAAGGAAAAATATCAGTTCTTTGAGATCCCACGACAGTAAAACTGACCAGGGCATAGCAAAATCAAAGGAGAACTCTTACTTATTAGGGATGTTTTTTATCATCAAAGTTGTTCGTGAATCTTCACCGCTCATTATCTTACTCAAGTCAAGCTGAAACTGTTTCTTGCTGTCTACTTGGTTAATGTTACTATCAAGCTGTTGGCTCCTTCCATCCTCTAATGGGCCGTCAATGGAAGCCATTGTTGCAACAGGCCATGGGTAAGAGCCATTTCCCATAAACAATTGACTATGTCTTGGAGAAGATAACATTTTGAAACTTGGGGATCCAGTTTCACGCATGTTCCTTGGAGCGTTCACATTACCGCTTGCTCCTCGGAAAGCCGCTGAACCCACTGATGAAGTTTCAGGTGACCTCGGTAAGAATCCAGATGGGGCAGATCCGACATGGTGGAGCTGGTGGAGGGACCCGTTTTGAGCCGAGTACGGATACCTGTGAGCTTTTCCGTTTGAAGAGAACGGATTCATAGGCCAGATTGAAGAACTAGGGCTTCCCCACAAAAATTCTGATCCAGATAATGTTTCCACATGTCCCGGGTTTGAGTTCAAAGAACCAAACGAGGAAGCAGAACCATAAGACTGTGTTTGCTGAAAGGCAGAAGCTTTGTGGCTTGCATTGTTATAGCTGCTTGAAAATAGATGATCCAAGTGGCTGACCCTTCTTCCTTGGTCATTGCTCACCGATGCAGCTTTTGTTGGGTTTGCTCCTTGAGAATGCAGAATCGAAGAAAGTTCCGGATAACGGATGTTTGTTGGGCTCAAGTTTCCATATATTGGAGACCTGCTGAAACTTTGCAGAGGACTATGATCAATAGGGCTGTTACCCCAGTATTTCCCGCCGGGAGAGCTGGCTAAAGGCGAATCAACGAGATTCAGGTAGCTGCGGGAATCATCTTGCTCAAATTCTGGATTCATTTGCATCATCATGCTGCAAAAATCAAAACAGATAGTTAATTCCCGGTTTCTTCAAAGTCAATTGGTATTCACTGAAGAGCTCACTTTCGACGGGCACCACCAGGACGACTATGTTCAAGCTTTATACGTTTTCCAGCAATGTCAGTCTTGTTCAAAGCTTTGAGAGCTGCATCAGCTGATCTAACGTCAAAAAATTCAACAAATTTGTGATGCCTCTTATTTGGTGTTTCCCGTATCTGCTTTGTCAGAACAAATAACTTACACAAACGTTAACCATATGCAGGTCTTGAGAGAAAACATAAAACCTCAACAACAACAAAAAAACAGAAACAACAGAAAGAAAACGCATCACCTCCTTGATCTCGCCATAAGCTCCAAATATACATTCGAGGTCTTTGTTAGAAACTGATGGAGCCAAGTTGAAAACCACAAGAGTTCCTTGGTTAACATCTTTCTCAGATGGATTATCCTATGAAATGAGAAAAAACCATATACTAAAAGAGAGAATGCAAGAATAATAATGTATGAAAAAAGAAAAGATAGTGCAAGAATATCAAACCTTGGGGATCGAGAAATGTATGTCAAGTTTCCTCCGTTTAAGCAGCTTGCTTTGTAACGCTCGCATAGCTGCTCTAGAAGCACGGATATCATAATAAGAGATCATTACAAAACCCCGATGCTTGCAGGCTGTATACAGAGCTCTGATATCTCCATATTGCTGCCAAGAATGGGAAAACAAACATAAAGATCCAATTCTTTCAGCATATAAACATTCGGTTTACGGAATACAAATGAGAAGTTACCTCAAAAAGAGCTCTCAATTCTGAATCCTCAACGTTACTGTTAATATTCCGAACAAACAGAGTCCTTGAAGGATGTTCACCATATGGATGTTCACCAGCAAACGATCCCACTCCATTTTGGAAAACGTTTTGAGACATACCATTGTCGACGTTAGAGTCAGCGAAACCCATTCTTGGGAAGCCCTTGTGTAAACTGTCATGTGGGTCAGTCTCCAATTCAAGACCTCCTCCGCTACCAAACAAATCATAATCTTCCAAGTCATCCAATGCAGTTAAGTTTAAATCATCCATTAGACCAGCCAAAAGCTGTTCCTCATCATCAGGAAGCATGCTTCCGAGTGGATGCGAGTCACGATCATCGAGCATATTGTCAATGCCTCCATTGCAATGGTTTAAGCCAGAAGCAATTTCATCAACTGACTGATGATAGTTCTCGCGAAGTTTGACTGCACGAATCAAAGATCATATAATATAATGCAACGTATGACAATTAAAAGGCGATTTAGGCTACTCGGAAAACAGTTTCGGGTACATACGGTTTTGGTGTTGAAGAACAGGCAGAGAGCTGGAAAAGAGGGAGGCATCACTTAAAGCATTGAAGCTGTCAGATCTTGAGAAAGTTCCATTCGGGATATTCATTGCGAAAATATCGACGAAACCTGCACTTTGATTAATCCCACTTCTTCGCAACAACGAAAAAAGTTGAATTCAATAGTCCTGGTTGATCAGATTAGAGACGAGCAAGAAATCAAATTTTCTATTTTTATCAATCATTGCCAAGTTGGATACTACTTTAAAGAACAGGGGATGACAAAATACAGCAGCAATTTCAGAAGCAACTAACAATTTCAACAAATTCACAAGGAGTCAGTCAATCTCTATAAACCCTAAACTTTGATTCTGCTGAGTTTAAACCCTAATCAAAATCTAGTTTGGGATAAATCATCATCATCATCATCATCATCATCATCAGAGACGTTAACACCAAGACCTATACATGTATACACATCCGGTGCAGCTACAGCTACAGCTACAGCTAATTCAGAGAACTCGAACCGGAACAATCAAAAAGCAATTAGCAGAATAAAAACCCTAAATTTCAATCTCGAAGAGAGCTTTAACAGTGATCATCCAACTGTTTTAGATTAAAAGAAACCAACTTTCTACTTCACCAATCAGTTTTTAGCAGAGTCACGAACAAACTAGTTTCCGCGAAGAGCGAAAGGAATGAAAATATCAATCGATTCGTTTAAAAATCGAAACTTTTTGAAACCGAGAACCAAAAATATCGAAACTTTAGCGGAGGAAACGTAGAAGACATAATGGAGGATGAAATAAAAACCTTAAGGACTTTGTTTTTGTTTCTGACGATCACACGTACCCAAACCCTTTTCTCTCCCTCCATATGTCTCTGTATATATATACACACACATTGATAAAGCAAAATATAATTTTTATTCCTGATTTTATATTTTCTTTTCGAAGCATTAAAAGGGAATCTTAATTGGATGGAGAGAGAGTAATGAGTCGAAGAACGGCGAATGATTGAGTTAAAAAAGAAGAACCAAGTGGGAAAAAATATTCAACTCCATTTAAACTCTTTTTGGAGTCCGACAATATTTATCTGTTTAATTTGTTTTTCTCACTTGACAATTTCTAATTAGTCAAATAAACATTGGAGGCACCGAGGTTTCAAACTTTCAATATTCTAATTTAATAATTTGTATTGATACGGTCGTAATTTCAATTGTACCAATACCAATACGTAAGGGTGGGTGTGGATGCAAGATTCGCTCTTGAATTTTGAAATGGAGTTTCAAGTATTTTTTTTGTTCCTTTTTGCGTTGGGCCGAAACTCCGAAAAAGTTCAAGGCAAGATTCTAATCTCTCCAGGCTCCGAATTAGCCGGTAAATAGAGTTTCAAGTTGATTAAAAATTAACATTTTCATCAGAAAAACTAGATAATATAGAGTAGAAAATGATTAAGAGAGTTTGCATTTTAAAGACTCTCATATAATTTAAAATAGAGGTGGGAAAAAATTCATACCCGAAAAAACCAAAACGAACCAAACCGAAATAAGTAATTTGGTGCGGTTATGGTTTAACCTAAAAATCCATTTGATTATCGTTTTTGTTAAGTTTTTGGTTTATGTTTGGTTTGGTTAAAAACCGTAAAACTGAATATTTTTTTTCGGATTTGAAGTAAAATTAAAAATAGTATTATATTTATTTGGTTTAAATTAGGTTTATCGGTATTATGTCTTTTTATTGGTTTAACAAGTGTGAATGGTGACTTGATAATAAAACATCCTAACTCTGCACTGTCCAGAATGTTAAGGATGAGGCAAAATATATGGAAGCAAGTTGAATGTGAAAGTAGCATGAGACCTCATCAGCTAAAAAAAATGAGTGTTTGTGATGATAACATTCTTTACATTGGAGGCTACACACTTGAGGGATCCAGGTTAATTGTCTTTTCAATCTAATCACGAAAAAGATTCGTTTCATGCTACTCCATGTTGATTATATGTTCCAAACCATGTGGATGCACTCTATTCTAATAGAGTTTAAAGGACATGCAGTTTTGGCAAACGGAATTTTTCTTTCCAAGACTTTTGTGTATTGGACACTTGAAGATGTTGCAGCACGCAAACTTGGTTTCAATATGTTATCACCACGAACATATTCTCTGAAGACCTTGCAAACCCTGTTTTGGTGTTCTTTGAGGAAGCTTCACCAAACGGGAAGCTCCTAATCTTCTCTATGATTGAGGTTTTCAAATCAAATCCAAGGTATACATCACCTACTGTAATCTAGATGCCACCATTTATGAGAGATTTGAGATTGAAGACCTGCATGAGATTGATTCTTGGTCAATTTAGAATTACACAGAGAGTTTCATGATCATGGATTAGTCTTGATAAAATTTAGAGTTATTTGTTGATAAAAGTTATTCAAATTTAAATGCAAAATAATGATTACATGCTATGAGTTTTAAGCAAAATTTAGAACTATGAAAAAGGGAAGGTTTTTGAGGACCTATCAAAGGTTTTAAACATTTATAAAAAAAAACAACATTAAATGGAAATAAGTATGTTACACGGTTTTTGATGGGTTGAGCTTTTTAATTTTTTTCAGTTTTGCTATGCGGTCAAGTTAAAATTGAGGTGTCTTACAAGCTAGAGCAGGTCAAAGTTTTTTTTTGGTTAAACTTAGATTAAAAATAATTATAGCGATGAATCGTGGACTAATTGTGCGAAACCTGAAAATCAGAAACACGAAGAAGACAACTATCCTAACGTGGGGGACACGGTTTTGGACATGACAAATAGTTAAATTTGAATACTTTTTGGTATTTTATATATTGGTAGTTTTGGTTTCTGAATTGGTTTCGATTCGGTTCTTATGGTTTTAGGGTTTTTCGGTTTTATAAAAGTTTAAACTATATAAAAACCATTAGCAGTTCGGTTTGATACGTTTTGGTTTTCTTTAGTTTTTGATTTTATCGGTTTTATAAAAAGCAAAATCATATAAAAACTATATGCAATTTGGTTCGGATTGGTTTCGTTTTTTTCGTTTACTTTAAAAAAAAATAAATAAAAAAACAATTAATGCACTGGACATGTTTCTCTTAAAAAAAAATTTCTACAAGTATTAAAAAAATAAAAACATAAATTGGTTACAAAACATTAAACAATATCAAAATTATTAGATTTAAAAGATAATATTAAGTCTTACTAAGAACACTATAATATTATGATATAAAAATTATTATATGTTATGGCTTATTTAATTTAATTTAATATATATTTTTGATTTTTAGTACTAAACTTTAAGCATTTGACATTAAACCACAATGGTAAAGCCAATAAAGAAAACATAATAACAATAAATCCAAATTAAACCAAATATTTAAAGTATTATTTTTAATTTTACTCAATAACCAAAAAACCATTCGGTTTTAGAGTTTTAACCAAACCAAATCTAAAGCGAAAACTTAATTAAAATAATAACCAAATAAATTTTTAAGTGAAACCATAACCAAACCAAATCACTTATTTCAGTTATGGTTTTTTGTCCACCTCTAGTTTAAATCCAGGAGCTATAGTACTAGATTTATATAAATAAATAAAAATTAATATCAAAAACTATATATTATTGCAACATTTTTCACGATAAAACATAAATTATTAATATAAAAAAACTAATAATTTCGTAGAAATTAATGATAAAATATGGATACTACATATTTTATAAGATTGATTAGTTTACTCTCGATATTAGATTACATGTGAGGATTTGCAGCATAGTTTATAGTCTTTGACTCTTTTCAAAAAGAAAAAAAATTTCTTATTATTACATAGGAGGTTTGCGACACCCACAACCGGTTGTGGTCCAAACGTAAACTTCTTCGCCTATTGAGTTGCAATGGTCAATGCAAGCTTGCTGATTAGTCTCACCAAGGGGTAAAACCACGTGTTCTTCTTTAATATATACACACTTGTTGTGCACACACTTGACATATACAGATTCATGTTTTAGATGATGAGTACAATCCGAATCATTCTTGCAAGACTGTAGTGCCAAAATCTAATGAGTATCTGTGAGATTTAATATGTTATTAATCATGATGATATAATACTTATGATGAAGATGACAGTGGTGATCATGAATGTAACTAAACACAAGATTAAAACATCTTACATGTTGAGAATAGTAGAATACCGATGAAAATTTTCTTTTGTGATTTTGAGTTGTTTGTGTGACTAAAGTTGAGGATTTGGAGACTATTTAGAATTGTAAAAAAATAATAATTTGTTTTCTTACCATAAGCAATATAATCTGCAAATAATTATACTAGTCATAATAATAAATAACGTGTATTTGTTATTATTGTGAAAATGACATTTATACTTGTTCTGCTGAATACATCAATAAAAGAAAAAAAAAATTTAAATACTAAATACCTAATTTTAATATAAGATGAATTATATATATATATATATATATTTAGAGGGCAATTTTCAAAAATACCATATTTTTAAGTTTTATTTCCAAAAATACCAAATTAAAACTTTTTTTCCAAAAATACCACAATTAGTTTTAGTTTCTAAAAATACCACAAAACTAAAAATTAACTTTAAACTCTCAAAACTAAACCCTAAACCCCCAAAACTAAATCATACCCCTTCAAAACTAAACCCTAAACCTAAATTAGTGAACTCAAATAAAAAAAATTAAATTCTAAACTTTTAAAAATTGGTTTTAGTTTTGTGGTATTTTTGGAAACAAAAATATAGTTGTGGTATTTTTGGAAAAAAAAAATTGTTTTGGTATTTTTGAAAAGAAAACTTAAAAATGTGGTATTTTAAGAAATTAATTTTTTTTAAATGGCTTTTATATATATTTTTTACTTCATCAAATGCGATATTGAATTCCAAGAAGAAAAAAGAAGAAGAAGCAAATCTATATATTGGGCTACTGGGTAATGTAGGCTCACACGATTTGAGCTTATAGTTATTTTTCCTTAAATAGTTTTAAAGGCCGGAAAAAGTATTTTATTGGGCCAAAAATTTAAGCCTATTTGGTCTTTAAGCAGAAACCCTAGTAAGGCTTATAAAAGGTATTCTAGGTTTGTTGTGCTGTTTACGCAGTCGCATTGAGAGATCTTAGGAAGCAGCAAAAATGGCGGTCCCGTTGCTTACCAAGAAGGTCGTGAAGAAGAGGTCTGCTAAGTTCATCAGACCCCAGAGCGACCGTAGAATCACCGTCAAGGTAACCACTTTTTCTCATTCAATTTCACAGAATTATAAACTTGTTCTTTTAGGTTCTTAGAAGATCAGCCTCTGGGGTTTATCAAAATTTTGGCTTTAGAAACGGAGAATATGATTATAAATTTGTCGCTCAGTCTTTAAGGTTGCATCTATAAGATGCAATATAGTGATTCAATTAAGTATTATTTATGAAGTTTTTTTACATGAAAATGATGATTTTAGTAAACCTAAGCACTCTCATCAACACCATTCAGTGAATTACAGAATACTTTGAGCTTAATTCTAGTTTTAGATTTGAAGCGTTTCCATGAAAAATTATGATTGTAGTCTTAACGTATTGTATCATAAAGAAATTTCGTTGAACGCCAAAACTGTGCAACATGATTTTTTCTGTCTAACCATGAGTACTCTTAACAATTTTTGTTTTTGAATATGTTTTTGTTGATTTTGGTTTGTTCTCTTCCATTTACAAATTTTGACTCCTTGCTTTTTTGTTTTTCAGGAAAGCTGGAGGAGGCCAAAGGGTATTGATTCCAGGGTCCGAAGAAAGTTCAAAGGTGTCACCTTGATGCCCAATGTTGGTTACGGATCTGACAAGAAGACTCGTCACTATCTTCCCAATGGATTCAAGAAATTCGTTGTTCACAACACGAGTGAGCTCGAGTTATTGATGATGCACAACAGGACTTACTGCGCAGAGATTGCTCACAACGTCTCGACCAAGAAGAGGAAGTCCATTGTCGAGAGAGCTTCTCAGCTAGACATTGTTGTCACCAACAGGCTTGCTAGGCTCCGTAGCCAAGAAGACGAGTGAAGAAACAAGCCACCTTGAGATATTTAGTTGTTTCTGGTTTGTTGCATTTCCTTTTTGTTATAAGACGATTTTGATTACTGTCTCTTTGTGTTTTGAGTGAACAAACATGAGTTTTGGCTTTAGTATGAAACAGATTCAAGTGAAAGATCAGTTTGTTAACCTTTTCCGTTTCTTAACTTATCAATTATTCGTCATTATGGTCTGAAATTCTCATACTAGATTATGAGATTTTAGCATAAGAGGATCTAAGTGGTTATTACGTAGATCGGTGGCTGATTTGAGTGTTGTGCCTTATGTACACCTTTGTAACGCTATATAGAGAGTTGGACCGTGTAAATGTTGGGTTGTCGTATAAAACTGGCTTCCGCTATCAGCAAGAAAGTCTTTCTCTCTCTCTCTCTTTCTCTCGTTATCAAGAAAGTCTTTTTCTCTCACTTTCTTCTCTCGTTCTCACATTTCCTCTCTCCAAGTCTCTGTGATCGCTGAAACAAGAAGATGGTGACCAAAGATGAACCAAGTGATGACCATGAGCCTTCTTCTGATATTGGCTCTAGCGTGATCAAGAGATTCGAGTCTCTACGTCTCGAAGAGGAAAATGCAGCCAATGAGACGCCTGTGTTATCATCATTGTCATCATCGTTCTTGGAAGCAGGAACAAACCAAGTCTTGATCAATGAAACCGAAGGGGAAGAAAAAGCAAAAGTAAGCGATGATGTTGCGGACAAGGAGGAGAAGAAGAGAAAGTTGAGTGCTGAATCTTCAATCTTTTCGACTATTCTTTCCGATATGGAAGCGAATCCAAAGATACTTGAGACTCAGAGTGAGAAGAAGATTACGTTTCTTGGGTTACAAGACAATACCCCGCTTGGCTTCAATTCTGCTGGTTTGCGACAAATTGATTTCAATTCGGAGTTGATCGAGATTAACAATTATGTGCTAAAGTCTCTCGAAGGAAGGGAACAAGAGGCGATCAAATTAGGAGTAGAACTCTCTTATCTCGTGTCTGAGGCAATGTTTCTCTCTACAGACCAACATCTTGACACCACTGAAGAAGAATTCCAGAGATTTCTGAAAGACGCTAATGGGCCTTTGGATGTGAAGGGCATAGTTGTATCCAACCTCACAGAGGTTTTCAACTCTCTGAAGATGAGGGCGAAATTTCATCCGGCCAGACCTGCCATTGACTTGGCTGAATCGTCTCAGATCAACAAGTTCTTCAGGCTATTCTCTGATGCAATCACAGACCTGGAAGAGGTTATACGCGGCATTCGCAATCTTTCCCGCACGGAGTTCTTGGAAGAAGAGCCAGAGAAAGTCTCTTGTTTGGATTCGGAGATCCAAGTTTGCAAAAGACAGCTCGGGAAGATCGATGTGGCGATCCAAGAGATGAAGCAGCTCTGGTTCAATTCCAAACATTCCTCGCGTAGAGATGATAGTAGATATCTCTTGTCTTGGACGGACAATCTGGAGGAAGTTTTCTTTGGGATATGGAACTCTCTGTTTCAATCAGAAAGGGAAGAGAGTTCAGAAACAGATGGTGAAGAATCTGTGTCTCAACCCTCGATTCAGTAACCGGAATTTCCCTTTGTGCAATAGTTGCGTGCGGCTTAAGGAAGATCATATTTTGTTTCAGTTTCATTGGAGAAAGATTATAAAAATAGTTTGGTTACTCATTACTACTTTGCTTTTCATACTTCGACTCGAATGACTAATCAAACTAACGAATTACTGTAGTGAAAATCTGGCTCCAATGATCAAAAGTTGTTCGCTTTATCATATATCAGTTGTGGTTTTAGTATAACACAAAACTCAAGAAAAATTTGGTAATATTGATCTCGACTGGTTTTGCAAATTGGTGGAGATTTTTGAGTGTTTTGGTCTTTTGGGTATTAGAAAGCTTCGACCTTTCTCCTCTGAAACAGCATCGAGGGCTTTTAGGGATGGAGATTCGGGTACGAAGTGTTTATATTTAACCATTTAGAGAACCAGAAAACTCTACGAGGCTCGAGGGATTCTCAATAGAGTGCAGGATGATCAAGGGATACATAAGGAAGAACAGTTTAGTGAAAGCACTGATCCTGTTCGACGAAATGCCCGGTAGGGATATTGTATTGTGGAATCCGAAAGTTTGTATATTGTATTTACAGTTGAACAGTGTAAATTCCTCGGGAAGAAATATAATTTCTTGGATCGTGAAAAGAACGGAGAATCTGTGGTTCTTGATCAGGAAACTGTTGGATTGTCTTATAAAACCTGTTAGGCGCAAGTTACACACATGCGTTTGGTCTCTGCATAGAGTATACGCCCATCAAGAAAGGCTTTCTTCCTACCTCTCTTCTCTCTCTTGTTCTCTCTCTCTCTCTCTCTCTCTCTCTCTCTCTCTCTAAGTTTCAGAAACCAGAAGATGGAAGCCAAAGATCAAGCAGATGATGATGAACATGAGCCTTTAGCTGAGGAGACGACTAAATCATCATCATCATCATTGTTCTCGGAAGCAGGAAGCTCCGTAGCCGTTGTTGATTCCGAAAGAACAAACCAAGAATCCATCGAAAGCGATGCGGATGAGAAGGAAAAGAAGAAGAGAAAGTTGAGTGCTGAAGAATCTTCAATCTTTTCGAATATTCTTGCTGATATCGAAGATAATCCAACGATACTTGAGACTGTTCAGAATCAGCAAATGAAAAGGAGCAAAACAACCGTAAGCGGATCAGCTAAGTGTCCTTGGTTTGAAGATGATTCCCCACTTGAGTTCAATTATGTTGCGTCGAGTGATGTACATTCGAATTTGAACGGCACTCCCAGTCTCGAAGGAAGAAAACAAGAAGATTGCAAAAACCAGCTTCTGATTATAGATGTTGCGATCAAAGCGGGCAAGTCTCAGTATGAAAAAAGTAGTGCGTTGGAGAGATATCTTTCGAGGGAAAATCTGGAGGAAGCTTTCTTGTCTCTATGGAAACCTCTGTTTGCTTTCTTGTCTCTATGGAAACCTCTGTTTTCACTCACAAGCTAAGCGAAGAAGGCAAGGGAGTCCTTAGATATAGAATTAGAAACACTGCAGTTAGTTTTATCCATATGCTTCTTTAGTTCCTAATCATAAATTCATAATAACAGGCCTTTTAACATTGTGTAATTAGTATTTGTTGTTTTGATACTCATCAAGTGTCTTTTTATAAAAAAATATTCAATATTAGGTCGATGATAATTATTTTGAGCAACTTTAATTACTTTCCTACAAAAATGAAAGTGGGTAAAGACACTTGGGGTGGAAACTGAAGAGATGAGTGGCATCCACGTCATCATTTCAAAAGTGATCCTCCCACGCAATGTATAAAACTTTAATCAGCTAAGACCATTTCCAAGTGATTATTTTAATCATTGGACCATTCCCACTTTAGCTTTTAACCTTTTTATTATGGTAAGTACTAAAGATGGCAGCTTTGTATCACACGCTTGTTGTACATAGAAAATATATTCAAAAATTAAAAACAAAATGTAATTTCACGGTTTGGTTAATATTAAAACGAGAAAAATAGGGAATTTGGTGTATTCCTGTGAAGGCTTTGGGACCTAGAGAATCCATGGGTATTATTACTCTCACCGAGTCAACTGTAAGTAGAGTTTTTTGTTTGCTACTAAAATCCTTCTCTATATATGTGGTTATTGTTGATGACGATGATGAGATATTTATTCGTCTTGGTCTCAGCTGCTCTATATGGACGCAAACCTGGAACGTTTAGTCGACACATATCCTTCGCTTGTTGGGTTTATAGGGATTTGTCTCAAGGAGTTTTCATGATATCCTTAGTTTTTGATTTTGGTTCCTTAATTAAGAATTCCTACAGTTTTAGGGTTGGGAGCAAATGTAGTTACTCTTGTTCTGATTTTGATACTCACAGTAATGAGAAGGAGTGCTACATGTAACAAAAGGGTAAGTGAGTAAGAACAAGCCTAATTTTTGGTTCTGGTTTTGGTAGTTTCACCAATGATCCATTCTCTTTTGATAATTAGAAAGGCTACATCGAGAAGAGTGTGTTGTATGTAATTCCTGCACTTGGAGCATGTTTGTCTTGCGTGGACCTTGTGGTGCTTGTGAGGACAAAGCCTAGGAGAGATTTCATCATTCTTTGCTTTCTCCCTTTGTCTCGTTTCGCAATGTGGGTAAGCCCTTTTGTATATCTGCTTCTTGTTAACAAAGAAGAATCCTTTCTTTGTCTTCCTCTTTTGTTTCTGAAGGCTGTTTTTGATAGCAATCAACCACAAGCTAAAACCATGGAAATTAAGAGATTTGGGGTTGATTGATTATGAGATAATTAAGAAAACGATGAGAGTTTTGGGTTTTGTTTTTGAGATAATCAGGTGAAACCTAAGGACAAGAATCACGTCTCTTGTTTTGGGATGGAATCTTATATTTCCTTTAGATTTCTAATAAATTTGAGTGTTTTTCTTTTATACTATCCTCTTTACTCTCTCAGTTTTACTCTGCAGATTGCCGTCATGCTCTCATCGAAGTTTTCATGTGCTTGCTGCGTTTACAGTAGCCGGATCCTATGTTTCTGGTGGATCTTTAGATTCCTAGCTGAAGCCTTTCATCTCAACATGATTTTCACTTTACAGGTAATTCAAATTGTTCGTCCTGTAGATTCGTCCGTCAAAATAGCTACCATTCGAGCCACATTTTCCATATAAGTAGTTGGTGGACATAGGAACGGATGGGAAAATTCACAGACCATTTTTTATTAACAGACTTTGGAGATTTGCCTGATTATGTTGGACATTGCTTTTGGTATCTCTATCAACGTCCTTAGGATAAAGCAGGCACCTCCCAAGATCAGGTATAATATGCGTTTTATATGATTCTCTTTTTTCTGTTTTTCACTCCAAGTTTGTTATTCTCCTTGTAGTTCTTTGGAAGATCCACTTATTGAGGAAGGTGATGATCAAAGGCGCATTGTACGTGACTTCCCTTTGTGTTTCCCTTCTAACTAGCTAGTACTTGTTTACAGAGTAGTTAAACCAACAGATTTATTCTTTTTTGAAGGAGGGAACTAGCAGCTGGTGGGATTTATTCACTTTTGGATACATCAGTTTAGTACTGAAACATGGCTCGATGAAGCAGCTCGAATTTGAAGATCTACTTCCACTTCCACCTGATATGGATCCTTCTACATGTTGTGAGAATTTATTGAGATGCTGGCAACTTCAAGAGTGCAGTAACTGCTCAAATCCATCACTATTCTGGTCAATTTCTGGTGTGTACGGATGGCCATATTTTCGTCTTGGACTCTTGAAGGTACACATTTGCTTATTTGACTTTCAGGTGGTGATCTTTGTTAATATTGCTACTGAAAAAACATAAATTTTGTAGGTGTTCAATGATTGCATCGGCTTTGCAGGCCCCTTATTGCTCAACAGACTTATCAAGTATCTTGAAAAAGGTTCTAGATTCCTCATAAAGATTTAGTATATATATATATATGATCACTGGTGGAATATTTCACACTGTGTCTAGCTGAACAGGTTCAGGAAGTTCCCTTGGGTATACCCTCGCTATCTCCTTGGGCCTCGCATCTATCTTTAAGTAAATATACTTCCGATTGTGTTCAAAGTGTAACAATATAGTTAATAGGCACTTCTGATATATATATGCTTCCTGTCTTGTAGGTCCTTTCTTGATACACAATACACATTTCGTCTTTCAAAGCTTAAACTGAAGCTCCGATCTAGTATAATGAGTGTCATCTACAGGAAGGTAAACAATTAAAAAGTGAAAATTGATATTGTGAGTGGTAATTGGTTCCTTAAATTCCCTGAAACTGACCCGTCTTACGTAAACTAGTTTCTTTTTAACATCTGATGTGGACTAGTTATCAAACAAGAAGTTTGTAGATAATATGGTTTTGGAACTTGTATCTGAAATCTTCAGGGTTTATCGTTTATGATGTCTAAATCTCCTAGCCATGACTAACAAACTGAGAGGCTCCATTTGAGGATTTTGTATGATAGATAGTTACTTGGTGTATCAAACATTTTGGTTCTTTTTGTAAAAGATGTTTTGTTTTAAGAATTATATTGTATGCAGTGTTTGTGGGTGAACACAGCGAACCGGTCAGGATTTTCTGAGGGAGAGATTCAAACATTTATGTCGGTAGATGCTGACCGCATTGTCAATTTGTGCAACAGTTTGCATGACATGTGGAGGTAACAAGATCTGCTTGTGAACTAATTTCTGATATTGAGTAGAAACTCTTTGAATCTCATTCGACATATTTGTCTCAGCCTGCCTTTGCAAATTGGGATAGCTTTGTATCTTTTGTATACTCAAGTCAAGTTTGCTTTTCTGTCTGGACTTGCAATTACAATCTTACTGATACCAGGTACGAGCTTACGAGTTAACAAGCTTACATTACAATTCCTAAAATATGTAGTGTCCTCTTTTATCGTACATACTCTTTTTTCCAGTCAATAAATGGATATCTGTACTGATTGCGTCTGCAACCGAGAAAATGATGAAGCTAAAAGATGAGAGGTATGATGTCTTTGTATTTCACTATTCTGTTTCTATTCAAGATGAGAGGTATGATGTCTTTGTTTAGTTCTGTCACTGGTATGAGTTGTATTTTCTCAAATTGTAAAAGGTTTTGTTATCTATCAGGATTAGAAAGACAGGAGAGCTTCTAACAAACATCCGGACACTAAAAATGTATGCGTGGGATAACTGGTTTGCTAATTGGTTGACTGAAACAAGAGCCACCGAAGTGACTCACTTAGCGGTTTCATCTTCACATCCCTCCTTTGGCTATTGAAGCTGACGTTTTAACATAAATCTTCTCTATCTCCCAAGTGTTTTGTATTAACAGTTTAAGTCTTTGTTTGGCTTTTTTCCAGACGCGGAAGTATTTGGATGCTTGGTGTGTTTTCTTTTGGGCAACGACACCAACTCTTTTCTCTCTTTGCACTTTTGGTCTCTTTGCACTGATGGGTCATCAACTTGATGCGGCAACGGTGCTTTTTGAATCTTTTTCAGTTATATTTCTGATTCATATAGATAAACTTGTCTTGGCAATCTGATACTTGAATTGCCTTTTTTTCAGGTTTTTACTTGTCTTGCTCTGTTTAATAGCTTAATCTCTCCATTAAACTCGTTTCCATGGGTCATCAATGGCCTGATTGATGTAAGCTTATCTTTCAACCATGTTGGATTCTGAGAGTAGCATTTTTATTAACCGTTTTAGTTAATAGTTTTTTGTTATCTTGTCATAGGCCTTTATATCCACCAGGCGCGTGAGCAAGTTTCTGCGTTGTTTGGAGCGTAGTAAAGATTCCTCTATCGATTCTTGTTTGATCTCTGAAGAATTAGCTGTGTTTGTAGAAGATGCATCGTGTACTTGGTCAAGTAACGTTGAAGAGGAACATAACTTGACAATAAAACATGTAAGCTTAAGAGTGCCAAAGGGATCATTTGTTGCAATTATCGGTGAGGTATAGAAATCATCCCCACCTTTGTTTATTTTATTATCTCTTTCTATATGCTTAGTATCATTCATCTGATTAAATTATGATTCAGGTGTCTCTTATAGATGTCTTTTCATTTTTGGAACTGTTTTGTGGTTTCCTTCATTTTCAGGTTGGTTCAGGTAAAACATCTTTGTTGAATTCACTATTAGGCGAAATGCAGTGTGTTCATGGATCAATACTATTAAATGGGTCTGTGGCATACGTTCCACAGGTTTGTAAACATGTATGATTCTTTCTTTTTTTTTGTTTCAACTTTGAGAAGTCTTTACATTTACCTTACTCAACTGCAAGGTCCCATGGATTTTATCTGGAACTGTACGCGAAAATATTTTATTTGGGAAGACTTTTGACTCCAAAAGGTTAAGTAATTTGTTTCATCAGACATCAATACATTTATGCTCTTCTACTCTTAAATTTTTGTTCTACATTGGTCGAATTCACATATACACAGAGCTACCCTCTGGTGTATTTTATTTCAGAAATGCAAAGTTTATTCTTTCTGTAACTTTGTTAAACTAGGTATTTCGACACACTTAGTGCTTGCGCACTAGATGTGGATATTTCACTTATGGTCGGAGGTGACACGGCATTTATAGGCGATAAAGGAGTAAACTTATCTGGAGGACAGAGAGCTCGGCTTGCTTTGGCCAGGTTTTCATATTGCTCTTTCACCATTCTACAGATTTAGAGTTGTGTTTCTGATGATTTTGTGTGCGCATAATCAACAGGGCTATTTATCATGGTTCAGATATGTGTCTGCTTGATGATGTACTGAGTGCAGTGGATTCACAAGTAGGCTGTTGGATTTTGCAAAGAGCACTTCTGGGTCCTCTGTTGAACAAAAAGACTCGCATTATGTGCACTCACAACACTCAGGTTTCAAATCTCTCTCACTATGGAAAATTATGAAGATTCAATGTATGTTGTTGGGATCAAGTATTCAACATTACAATGTCTAAATGAAGTGGTTTGTTGTCTAATGAAGCCTAACCGCTCATCATTTTCCAAAAACTGTATCATATAGGATAGATTTGATGACACCTTTATCATGTTGTTTTCTCATACCGTCGAGCTCTTTCTATTATGACAGGCGATATCTTGTGCAGATATGGTTGTTGTGATGGACAAAGGAAAAGTGAAATGGTCAGGAACTGTTACTGATATGCCCAAATCCATCTCTCCAGCATTTTCTTTATCCAATGAATTTGATATGTCATCCCCAAAGCACTTGACTAAAAGAAAAGAATCTCTTTCTACCAAGAAAGATGGTGAAGATGAAGTTACTGAAGCTGCAGATATTGTCAAAGTGGAGGAGAGAAAAGAAGGCCGAGTTGAACTAACGGTTTATAGGTATACAATTTGCTTAACCATGTCTTTTTATCTTGCTTATATATAAGTAAGTAACTGTGATCTGTTTCTGCAGGAACTATGCTGTGTTTTCTGGTTGGTTCATTACAATTGTGATATTGGTTTCAGCGGTTTTGATGCAAGCTTCCCGTAATGGGAATGATTTGTGGCTATCATATTGGGTTGATATGACGGGAAGAGGAGTAACGCATTACTCAACCTCATTTTATCTGGTATCAGATTCTGTCAGAAAACCATGAGATTTAACTCTATTTTCTCTGCGTTTTCGAGTTAAATTAGTACTAATCTTGCAGATGGTTCTCTGCATCTTTTGCGTCATTAACTCAATATTAACCTTGGTGAGGGCATTCTCGTTTGCATTTGGAGGACTAAGAGCAGCAGTGCGTGTTCATAGTGCATTAATCTGTAAGCTTATAAATGCACCTACACAGTTCTTTGATCAGACACCAAGTGGAAGAATACTTAACAGGTTAGAGACAAGAAAACTCTTTGGATTATGTGTTATTGTTCTTCATCTTAACCTCGCTTTTGGTTCCTCTGTTCAGGTTTTCCTCTGATCTATATACAATCGATGACTCTCTCCCGTTTATTCTCAACATTCTTCTAGCAAATTTTGTTGGCTTGTTAGGGATTGTTGTAGTATTGTCTTATGTTCAGGTTTTGTCACAAATTCCTCCCTCATTTTTACACATCTAAGTAATATTCTTCTGTTTTGTTGGAAAGGAGTTATTAACATTAGTATATTATATGTGTACAGGTTCTATTCCTGCTTCTGCTTCTGCCATTTTGGTATATATACAGCAAGCTTCAGGTACTTTTGCCTCCTGTGGTATTACAAATTAGCTAATCTGATTATACAATTGCTTTTTTGCTAAATCTGATATATTTGGGTTTCTCTTAGTAAAAAAAAGAGGAGTTGAAAGTTTTTACTAACTAAAAAATTGTTTCAGTTCTTCTACAGGTCAACATCAAGGGAACTACGAAGGTTGGACAGTGTTTCACGATCACCAATCTATGCATCCTTCACGGAGACACTTGATGGATCATCAACTATCAGGGCTTTTAACTCTGAAGTAAGTTTTGGTTCTGTTTCTAGAGGAGTTGTTCTTATGATTCAGTCATTTTCCAATCGTTTTGATTGAATGAATGTCAGGTTTTGCTTCTCCACTAATTGACAAACCTGTTTGCTAATCCCGGTTTAATTATGCATGGACAGGCGCATTTCGTAGCTAGATTTATCGAGCACTTGACATTATACCAGCGGACTTCTTACTCAGAGATAATTGCAAGCTTGTGGCTCTCCTTGCGTCTTCAGGTACACTAAGACATCTAGTTCCCCAGGCTCAAATCTATATTCTGTAGCTTTCTTTTGGAGTTAAAGATCATTGT
Organism: Kernera saxatilis; assembly: GCA_900406395.1. Classification (NCBI taxonomy): domain Eukaryota; kingdom Viridiplantae; phylum Streptophyta; class Magnoliopsida; order Brassicales; family Brassicaceae; genus Kernera; species Kernera saxatilis. The sequence goes on from OVAY01000070.1 coordinate 54,380, forward strand.
CATTCATCTTTTGAGAATCTGTAACAATGTTAAGTTTCGTGTGTTCTGGAATAAGTGAGTATGGAAATCTCTAAAAAGGCTTTGATCATTCGAGAGAATTGGTGCAGTTGTTAGGAGCAATGATTGTCTTATTTGTCGCTGTAATGGCTGTTATCGGCTCCCGGGGAAACTTTCCTATCAGTTTTGGTACACCTGGTTTGGTAAGGAATTGCAGTTTCATAAATTTTATGGCAAGTGAAAGCATAAACAAAATATAATGGTGAATCACAGGTGGGATTGGCGCTCTCATATGCAGCTCCACTGGTTTCTCTGTTAGGAAGCTTCTTAACAAGTTTTACCGAAACAGAGAAGGAAATGGTTTCTGTCGAAAGGGTTCTCCAGGTGATGATTCTAATTGATGAACTACTTGTCATTATGTTAGTGTTACTAATACATGAACCTGAATGTACTCTCTTGTGTGGAATAGTACATGGATGTGCCTCAAGAAGAAGTTTCCGGTGGCCAATCTCTCAGCGGTAAGTGGCCGGTTCAAGGATTGGTTGAGTTTCATAATGTGACAATGAGGTACATCTCAACTCTGCCTCCGGCGCTCAACCACATTTCTTTTACAATCCAAGGAGGAATGCAGGTACGTGTACTGCAGAGCTGTCTTGTAAACAGACTTGAGTTTTTCTGTCTCATGAAAGAACAATTTTGTTTTTTTCCAATAATCAGGTGGGAGTGATCGGAAGAACTGGTGCCGGGAAATCTTCGATCTTGAATGCCCTTTTCCGGCTAACACCTGTTTGTAGTGGAGATATAATGGTTGATGGAGTTAACATAAACCATCTTCCAATTAGAGAGCTTCGTTCTCGCCTCGCTGTTGTTCCTCAGAGCCCTTTTCTGTTTCAAGGATCATTGAGGTGAGGTCTTTTCTCATATTTGCATTCAATAATTAGGATCTTGCTTGCAGTTTCCATGATAAAAACTTCTCGTAGGGATAACCTTGATCCTCTTGGGTTGAGTGAGGATTGGAGACTCTGGGAGATCCTAGACAAGTGTAAAATTAAGGCAGAGGTAGAGAGTGCAGGAGGGTTAGATTCGAATGTAAAGGAATCTGGATGTTCCTTTTCTGTTGGGCAGAGACAGCTTCTTTGCCTTGCACGAGCTCTACTCAAGTCATCTAAGATCCTATGCCTTGACGAATGCACCGCCAACATCGATGTTCACACAGCTTCCCTACTGCACAACACAATCTCGAGCGAATGTAAAGGCGTGACCGTCATTACCATTGCTCACCGCATTTCATCGGTTCTTGATTTGGACAGCATCCTAATTCTTGATCGCGGAGTCCTGGTTGAACAAGGAAAACCACAACATCTTCTGGAAGATGACTCCTCAACTTTCTCAAGCTTTGTTAGAGCTTCAAAGTGAACTGTTGTTAGAATCTGATTGTTGTAACTTCTCGTCTTGGCTATAAAACGCCCTGTGCTCATGATTTTAATGATTCAGAACTAGTTTCAACTATAGTGGACTCATGGCTAAAAAAAATCCTTCTTACACAATTAGTACTCTTATTGACTGTTTTTCTTCCAAGAAGTTAGTTCAGAAGGAATTAGTTCTTCCTTGCTACATAAAACAGCTTTAGCCATGAGTTTCCCAAGCCAAGCATGATAGAGTAGTCCCCTTGATCCAAGCCCTCCAAATACCCAGAATTTGCAAGATCCACTTGCCGCACCTATGAGCTGATTTATACATCCCGAGAGCGGCAGTGACCCGTGGCTTGTGACAGGTGGCATTGCTCGCAAACCCGCCCTTGCTCCTGCAAATTCCCACTTCTCTATGTCTGGATAAACTGCACTCGCCTTCGGAAGAAGCTCGGCGAGAGCTCTTGAAGCTTCCTCTGCTGAGACATCCGATGAATAATTTCTTGATTGCCATTCCCATGTGGATCCCATGTGCAGATTACGAGGTCCCTGAACCGCGAGCCATGCATCTGACAAGATCGAAGGTCCACCTTCCGGGTAACTTCCCCTGCAGTAGTAAGACATGTTGCTGAGCTAGACTTAGTAATGCCAGTACATCAACACTTCTTTCGGTGCAGCTTAGGAACAATTTTTATTGGAAGGTCCCACACTAAACAAAAACTTTGGGCTCTAGCGAATCCAACCAGAAGTGTACAATTGAATGAAGATGTGACGTTGACATCAGGGAAAATAAATTTCTGATCTGAAAGAAATACTAGGAACGTATAACTATAGGCTCAAGGTCTCTAAAATCCTTGAGTTGTTAAGCACAGAGAAGAATTACCTGGCACTCTCATGTAACTGCAAATGAGTAATGACACCTCGGCATGTCCTTAAAGGGAGCTTTCCAGTAAGCCCAGGAAGAAAGTCTACCTTGGATCCAAGACATATTACAACAGCATCATATTCTCCTACAGATAACAACACGAAAGCTGTTCATACTAAATTTCTGACTATGCCTGCGAGGACCTAAGAGCAAAAGCATGGATACTCTACTCTTGGATTGTTAACGGCTATCTAAATTGTGTTCATGGACTCGCATAAAGTTTTCAGATCAGAATCATCCAGAACTATTATCACATCTGTTTAGGGGCCAAGACAAAGACTTTCTGCCTGTGAAACTTGATCCAAATGGACAGCGTGTCTTTCAAGGATGTTTCCACAATGCAAGTGCCAGGGTTAAAAATATAAGAATATTGTTCACATACAAAGGATGAGATATCTGAGAAAATCATTCACCTTCAAGCTCGAGCACGTCATCCATAGATTTCTTCACCAAAGTTATGTTTTTCCTTCCAAGTGATGCTCTTGCTGAGTTCTGGCATGCTAGAAAGAGTGCCTACAGAACGGAGAAAAACTCAGTAAAGATAAACATAAAATCTTGGTGCTAACAGATAAATTCAGAAAGTGTTTTCATTACCTGGAGATAGCGCTGCGGATTAACATTCATAGCTCCTGGAAAATAGAAGGCGCAGTTCAAAGGCAAGCATAGATTGGGGACAAGATTTTGGGCACCATCTTTGTCAATAGTCTCTATTACACAACTGGCAAGGCAGTTTCGAGCATTCTAATCGCATAAGTAAGAAACAGTAAAACTATGGGTTTATTTAATATATTTATGGGGGGTATCTGAGTCGAGAGAACTTACATCACTCATTAAACCCAAGGTCTTGGCATTTGTTGCTGGTTTCAAGATTCCCCTAGAGCAAGAAGAACTTGGTCAATTTCAAGAGTCAACAGAATCAGAAGTCTACAACTTTACTTAACACGTAAACCAGCTTCTAAGATTAGCAAAAAAGAACTGGGCGTATTAATGAATCCTTGTGTTCAGGTACAAAACACCATATCCTTCTTTAAAAGAAGAGAAAGAAAGTTAAATTATTGAGAGTGTGTACCTTCTTCGAACCATAAAATTTCCGAAACTCTCGTTACAGTCTCCCTTCTCGGCCGCAAATGGGTAACTGGGAGAAGAAGCTGCTGTGTCGGCAACATTTAAGAGCTCTAAACATTCTCTCCAACACTCAGCACCATGCCAAAGTAGCTTGCCTGCATAAAGTAAAGCAAAAAAATCAATAAAACTAAACATTTAAAACAGTTCAACTCTTCCGGCTATCACCAAAGTTTAGAGAGGAAGCAGCTTCACAGATGTGAAGAAAAAAGGGACAAATTTTTTATTTACCTTTTGGAGAATAGGGGTGGAGGAGCCCGCCAGAAACTCCAGAAGCTCCACCTCCTATGCCAATTTCATCATACACATCAACACTTAATCTCAGATCCTTTGGACAGTCCTGCATAAACATTTAGTTTCTTAGATATTAGCAAAAAATGTTAAATTTGGACCAAGTCGTATTAAATCCACAAAATGAAGTTGAGATTACGGGAGAGTAACAATAATAAGTACATTGAGAAGGTGCCACGCAACAGAGATTCCAGCAAAACCCGCACCAAGCACCGCGTATCTTGATGCATAAGAAGAAACCCAAAAAAAATCACAATGCGAAAGAGGAGAAAGATGATAGAGAAAACTAGCAGAATGGAACTAACCTAAGAGGACGGTTGGGAAGAGAGAAAGACGCCGAGGAAGAAGAACGGGGAAACACAGAGACAGAGGTCATGTCTCCACCAAAATGCCTTAGGATTGGTACCCAACGCAAAGTACCAATTATTTCATCTTAACCGGTTAATGAACCAATCCAATTGAACCGGTCAATGAACCAATCCTATTGAACCGGTCGTACTTTCTGATTCTTAGCTCCTTTGTGTTCAGAATTCAGAGATCGAAAAGGAACAAAATCAGGCGAAACAAAATGTTGTCGGAATCTTCTGCTGCTGCTGCTAGATTGATCAGTACGAGATTGATTCATGGTCGTGTCTCGCCCATGAACATGACTCGACGAGGCTGGAAGGTTTCGGAATACACGTGGAAGAAGAGTTTGGTGGAAGCACTGCATGTGTTCGATGAAATGCCCGCGAGATATATACTGTATTGCATTGTGGAAATTCGATAGAATGCAGAGGAGAAGCGTGGGCTATAAGCTAGCGATGATGAAGCTGATAGATTGTTTATGAGAATTCTCAATAACAGATATCACTTATTTGTGCTCTGAAAGATTGCCTAAAGTGTCGATGAAGATAAGAGTTAAAGCTGGCAGAGATGAAGCGACGGGTTTACAGATCGGTTTCAGCGGATTATGAGTCGTGTTTTCAAAGTCAGAGAGTTTGCTCGGAAGAAAGAGAGTCAATGCTGATAATAAGATTTGGGAGATGGGTGATTGGATCTTATTCTTAGCCTCAATACTAACATTCATCGCTATAATCCAAGTGTTATGGTTGTCTCCATTCAAAGTTTCCGAAACGATAGACATACCGGGATGATCTCCAGAATAGAGATAGTACGGGCTATGAATGCTGTCGATTGAATCGGAACCAGGAGGCAAATAGGATCTGTTTCGGAGTTGGGGACCAGAAGCACGATGAACAGATTCGATCGGAGAATGATCGCGAACCTCGGGAACGGAGGCAGTGCGACTATTCACCGGCGTTGAATCTCCGGGACCGGGAGATTGATTTCGTCGATTTCTTAGCCCTTTCTTCGCCATTCTTCAGAAATTGACAATGGAACCCAAAGATTCGAGCTGAATCGAACAGAAAAAGAAGATTGATCGGAGAAATCGAGATGAAATTGAAGAGAAATGTTATGAAGGAAGGAGAATTTTGGCGCTCAAGTTTGTTAGAAAAGCTCTGATAGCATATTAGAGATTGATGTAAATAATCTCGTTCTCATTAATTGTGTAAACAATACAAAGAGAGTTCTTATATACAATTGTCTTGTCTACGTATTTACATGTATACAGTCTAATAGAACTCTGTGTGTTTAAGCAACAAGAATCAAACCTTGGAGATTTAAACGAGCTTTGAAACCATCATAAACCCAATCCCACAGAATAAACAAGACAACAACTGTATCTTGAAGAGATGCGGAAACAGACAAAGGGTTTAGGACACCCATCATGACCCTTAGTCCAAACGGTTGAGATATCACTTTGTTTTGTGAATGAGAAAACGAAAGTAAAATGTTGATTCGAGGCAAAGCCATTGTGTAAGCCCAACAAAGTTATTGCAAGTGAAATAGAAAGTCTTTGATAATATTCAAAAGTCAGAAACAAAACAAATCAGGAGATAAAGCTTCAACTTAATTCTTTAGTTGAAAACAAGAAACCAGAAACAATTTGAAACGCTCTCTCTCTCTCTCTCGCTAAGTAAACATATCACTCTCTCTTGCTAAGTAAACATATCACTCTCTACGTAATGCAAGAAGGTAAATACCTTATTAAAATCTCTAAACTTATACATGGTGTTTCCTTCCAGCTCAACACATCTAATGCGGTTGCTTTTGTGATCCAGAAAGTAAACAACCAACTCTTTAAAATTGATGGGTGCAAAGATAAGCTCTCCCATATCAGAAGCGCCCAAGATCTCTAAATGGTCATGGAATTTGCCAGTAACACCTGTATGAATACATATGCGTTGTTTTGACCACTCTTGTTTTTTGGCGTCCTCTAAAACCCAAATGTTAAATTGGTGGCCACCATAATGTTTATCAGGGACAAGAGCTACTTTTCCACGGTAGTTTATCAAAGCAGTTCCATTCGACGATTCAAGGCCCTTGGGAAATACGGAGGCAACATCCAAATTCTCAGACCTCAAATCAAATCCCAACAAGAATGGTTCCTTCATGGTAAAACTAGTGGAAGCACTGTAATACAAAACGCCGTCTATGCACACAGAGCTGTCGCCAGGATAGTGAGGAGTGGTGCATTGGATCATTCTCCACGAAGAAGAGTTTGGAGCTTCCAATGTGAGGACATGGTGTTGACAAAACCGTGTAACATTGGTCAAGCACAAGACTTTATATCGGGCACCGATTGGATCATATCCTAAAAAGCTTCTGACGATCATATCGCTGGATTGGACAGCTGGTAAGGTTATTGACTTACCTGTGGTGGGATTAATGATGACTTGTTCTTCACCATATAAAAGGCTCATCAACCCATGGACGTAGCTAGGTTTTCGGTAACGTAGTTTCTTCAAGTGACATACCGTAGTGGATACAAAATCAGGTGGTTCCTCCACAGTTAGAGCTTTAGGTTCCTCCTCCTCCTCCTCCACAACGAGAGCTTTACGTTCCTCCTCCTCCCGAAGGAGAGCTTTAAGGTTCAGACGGATTCGGTGGCCATCCCGTGAGGCGTTTCTGTTTCGGGCAACCCTAGCACGCCAAAGGGCAGCGAAGCGGTTCGGCGAAACCGGTGGGCCTGGCTCAGGTTTACAAGGGCACAGAGGAGTGGAAACAAGCGTTGATTTGGAGAAAAAGAACCAATTTTCTTGCCAACCCTTTATTTCGGTGTTGAAAGCAAAGAGGAGGCGAGGCTGCTTCTTCGAGTAGGATCTGGTGAATTCTCTACTGCGGATGATTGTGGCGTATAACTTGGATAAGCAAACGAACCTCGCTACGGATCTCGCTGGCAACCTCAAGAGGATCTCGGAAACAATGTCCTCCGGGATTGGATCCAGAGGCTGCACATTCTTCTCCCTCTCCGCCATGCCAAACTAAAGTTTTAGTGTTGATGGAATCGGATGATTAACATATTTCTCCTAGGACTTATAACATAAATTCTCCTAAGAAACATTCCTAAAACAAATAAGAAAAGGAAAAAAATATCATATTTAGCATATTATTGTGGAGAATTTATCCATTGTAGTAGGTGGCGTGGCAATGTCGGTTTGGTGATAAGTTTGCACAATGTCTGTTTATTTTCCTTATAAATAGGAATCTCATCTTTATAATTTAGATACAGCAACATCAATAATAAGAAGAAAAGCTTACTCTCTCGTTTCTCTCATCTCCCATCACCACTAAAATTATTAAAGATGCAAAGACGGAGCTCATGATGCCCTACGCTCAGCATCTCTTAGAATTCATTGAGCAGGTATCCAAAGATGCCCAAAGGGACGAGAGCGTGATGAAAGCGGCGGTGGCAGCGATGGGAGATCTTGCAGATGCATTGGGACAAAACACAAAGCACTTGTTCAAGAACTTCACTTTCTGTGGCGAATGCCTTAACGAATGTCTGCAATCAGAAGACGAAGAGCTCAAGGAAACTGCGGTTTGGACTCATGGAATGATCGGACAGCTCGTTGCCTCCTCGTAATGTGACCTCGTCTTCCTCAAAATGTCATGAATTTGGTTTCGGGGTCTATATATAAGCGTCGCCAAGAATTGTGAATAGTGGATATTTGATTCGTGAATGAGGGTGTTTCCACATGATTGGTTTGAATGGTTCTATGAGTCGACTGGAGAAGCTTTCCACATTTTTTTTTATTTTATTTTACTGTAAATAAAAATAAAGCACATTGCTTTGTCCTTTGTTTATTTGATTTACTAGAAGAATAAATTGCGATTTTGCTTTTTATGTAACAACAACTTATGGCCGATTATGGTATAAAAATTCTCTGTTTTGGAGGAGAAGCCTTCAAATCACTCAACATTGAATATAGAAAGATACATACATTATGTTATGTGCAACAGTATAATAACTACCAAAATATATTAAAAAACATAATTTACTTAAATTGTTGATGATTTTCATCTATATTATAGTAAATATCTAAAAAATATATATATATAAAAACAATTACTAAATATTATTTTTGTTTTTGTTTACTCTTAAGACCATTTGGTATTGTTTCGACCATTGAAACACTATTACATTGATTGAGGGTTTTAGGGATGGCGAATCGCGTCAATTCTCAACGATTCAGGTTCCTTAGGTGCAAAGTTTTGAAGTTCATCACTGAGACCGTGAGACGGCTCGATGAAATTTCAAAAGTGTTACTTTTCCCCATGTGAGTCGATCTCGGGGATAAAACGAGGAAGAAAAGTTTATACAGTCGAAGCACTGAAACTGTTCGACGAAATGCCTGTGAGAGATGTTGTGCTCTGAGAGTGTAGAAATATGGTGAATTTCTGTTTGCATTCGATAAGGGCTTGATAAATAAACAAAGAGTGGCTTGTCGTACAATAAAAGTCGGCTTGCGCGAGTAGACACACTCGTTGTAGCATAAGAAGACCATTTGGAAAGGCTCTCTCTCTCTCTCTCTCTCTCTCTCTCTCTCTCTCTCTCTCTCTAGGTTTCTGTGGTTGCTGAAACCAGAAGATGGTGGCAAGAACAACTATGACAGAAATCAAAGAAGCAGAAGAAAGTGATGCGGACAAGAAGAAGACGAGTGCTGAATCTTCGATCTTTTCAACTATCCTCGCTGATATTGAACAGAGTCCAACGATATTGCAAAAGCAGAAGAATTTGAGCGCTGAATTTTCAATCTTTTCACCAATTTTCGCTGATATTGATGAAGAGAATCCAACGATACTGCAGAAGAAGAACAAAAAGTTGAAGAAGACCAGAAGAAGAGGATCAATCAAGACCCCAATTGACTTCACTTGTACGGTACCACAAACCCTAACCCGTTCAGATTTGGTCGACAAGCTCAATCAAGAAGTAAAGATCCTGAAATCTGAAATGGAGACAAAAGGTCAAACAAGTGATCGATCTGTGTCTCGTAATCCTAATTTCGATAGAGAATGTGATCGTGTGAAAGAGGGGAAAGTAGAACAACGTGAAGAAGTTAAGTTTCTTGCGAAGGAGGTTTCAGAACAGATCTCTAAGGGTGAACTAAAATCCGATATCTCCACTGATGATGCTGAAGATTCGGTGTGCAAACTAGAAGATGCTGACAGTCTCGAGCATTTTGATGACATGTTATCAACTATGCTTGGAGATGAAAATGAACAGGTGAATATAGGAGGTGGTGGGATTGATGAGTTTATGGAGGAGATGTTCGAAAAGACTGAGAAAGATGGAAGTTACTTGGAGCGAATTAAAGACAACTGTGTGTTTGGAGGGTTACTTGAGGGTCTGTTAAGAGAAAAATTGAGAGAGAAAGCTGAAAAGGAAGAGATGTTACCAACTATGGTTGGAGATGAAAATGAACAGGTGAATAATGCAGAAGGAGGTGGTGGGATTGACGAGTTTATTGAGGAGTTGTTTGAAAAGATTGAGAAAGATGGAAGTTACTTGGATCGGATTAAAGACAATTATGAGTATGGGGATTTACTTGATGATCTGTTAAGAAATAAATTGAGAGAGAAAGCTGAGAAGGAAGAGAAGGAGATTTCTTCATGGATCACTAATGGAGAACCTGAAGTCGAAATCGGAGTTGCAGAAGAAAAGAAGGAAGAGAGAAGAAATACTAAGAAGGAGAGTCCGGTGAAGGTGAAACTGGAGAGGAGTGAACAAGAATCAACTGTGACTAAACGCAGTTATATCGGGTATAAGAGACGGTTGTATTTGATTGAGAGATTGAGAGAACGAGATGAGAATCTGAGGAAGAGGAGAGGGAAAGCTGTAAGACTTGGAGTGGAGTTTTCGTTTCTTGTGGCGGAATATATGTTTTTGATACCGAATGAGCTTCTTGCTAGTGAAATTGAAGATTACTGGATCTGTCTAAAGAGATTTGGGGTCAATGAAGATGATAAGGGGACAAGTGTAATCATAGGAAAGCTCGAGGAAGTCTTTGAGATAGTGATTAGGAAGAAGCAGAATAAGGAGCATCATAATGTGAACCTTCCTGAATCTGATTTTCGATTCGATGATTACATTCCTCTTTGCGCAGCTGCAATTCAAGTCTTGGGAAAGATTGTTTGGGCTCTGAGAAGGAACCAAAGTGAAAGACTCAAGCTTTCTGATTTGGACTCTCTGTTTAAAGATTTCCATAGAGTGTTGATGAAGATAGAGCTGAAGCTAGCAGAGATGAAGCAAGGGATATACAGATCGGTTTCTGTGGATTATGAATCGTTTGCGAAGTCGGAGAGGTTTGATAGTTTTCTCAGAAGGAAGCTTATGAAAAGGTTCAATGCGGATAATAGATTTGGGAGATCAGCGATTGTATATTACTTAGCTCAGATATGGAAGCCTCTCTTTCTAGCAAAGGCATTACAGGAACAGGTAAAAGAACAATGATTCGAAGCATGATTCTGGATGTGTTCTTGGACCAGAGATTGTTTTCTAGAATTTGATTGGTGGGGCTTTGTGTGTATCTGTTTTTTTTTTTTTTAAGTAGAAATTAAACAATATAGATTCTTACATCCGACATGAGCTAATAGTCACCAAATTGGAACAAGAAATGATAACACGGTTTCAATCATAATTGTTAGTTTGAAACAAAACCATTTCATGTTATCTAAAATGAAAACATCGATGCAAGCCAGACGAATTACTTATATGCTAAGCTCGAGCTATGTATAATGCCGGTTTTATTTGATTTCATATATGTTTAAACTTATCTAATACTTTCGTTTTATGTATTTCAAATTGACTAATATTTCGATTCTTTAATCTATTTTTTGGCCAATTTCAATATCTATTAAAAAAATAGGAGTTGGAGAAAACCCTAAAATAGTTAAAAATGCAGGATGTGGTGAGGCAACTATGTATTTTAAATTATTTGTGTGTTAATGAGTTTTTGGATGATTTTGATGATTTTGGGTAAATTTAGGAAAAATGTTATGATTTGTTTTAAAATTCCTCCAAATTTCACTTAAAGCCATGTGATTTAGTTTTTTAACTCAAAAACTCAATGCTTAAAATGTTTCCAATATCAATAGATTTGGAGTTATTTTTTCAAATCGCGAGTTCAATAACATTGGATTCTATGTTGACAAAAAGACAAAACAAAAACATTGTATTTTATAAGACTTTATAAAATTTATAATTGAAGAACATAAAATTTGTTTTTTTAACACAAGTGACTTCAAATACTTTTATTGAGGAGATTTTAGCTTAGATTGAGAAAGATGGGAAGCTATTTAGAGCGGATTTAGATTACTCTAGTTTTGTGTTTTGTAGTAACCAAATGGTTTACAAATTCGATGAGTTTTGGTTTACGTATGAGAAATACTTTAAGACCATTTGGTATTAGAATGGATCTCTAGAGGTAACAAGATATTCGAAATCACCACTGAAGCTAAAGATTCGGTGTGCAAACTTGAAAAGCAGTTGTTGAGAATATAGAAGAAGGTGAACTTCGTGAGAGTCTTTGTTGAGATGTTATCAAGAGTTGATGTAGGTAGAGCTGAAGCTAGCAGAGATGAAGCAATGGGTTTACAAATTGATTTCTACGGATTATGAGTTATCTTTGAAGCCAGAAAGGTTTGATAGTTTTGCTCAGAAGTAAAGCATATGATTATGAATATGGAAGTCTCTGCCTCAGCTAAAGGCATTGCAGGAGCTGAGAAAAGAAAGATTCGAAGAATCATTCTGGATTTTTAGTGTTCTTGGACTAGAGATTTTTTTCTAGAAATTGATTGGTGGACTTTGTGTGAATCTGGTACTGTTTTCTAGAAATCAAGCAATGTAGCTGCTTACACACACTTCTTATGAAACTCTAATGCTAGATAAAGCTCATGTGTAGTGAAAATAATCATACATTCGTATTAAGTTGGCTAACAACAGTCTCAAAGTCTAACCTGAGAGAACAAAAACAACAACGGACAAGAAATCGTACAGAGCGAAAGGGAAGAGAACCTATAAGGACAGACTTATATAAAGAGCAGACACTGCAGACATGTCTGCTTTGAAGACAACTAGAAGCTGAGTACTAGTTCATATAAAAAAAGGTATGTTTTGTGTTCTTACATTAAAGAGAGACATTCATCAAGTTACTGAATTTTCGCGTACTGTATCGTCACATGTAATCGAAAGAGAAAACTGAGAATCCTTGGCTTTGATAACACTTCCGCAGATTCTGAGTTTATAGGCAACTCAAGATTCTGCCAATGAATAGATTAGAACAAAAGAGTGTCAATAAACTTATCAACAAGTATGAAAACATGTAATTATACAGACAGAAAATCAGGATTTAGACTAATTCTCTTTTTAGTCGACAGTGCCATTGATCAAAGAAATGCTTTCAAATGATACTCTATTTTTTGGTTTCAGGTGATCATATGCAGACAAACTAAGCTCATAAAATAGAGAGATGATGCATCCAACAATGCTTCAAGAAGTTAGGGGTTACCTGAGTTTATCTACTGGATCCAGTCATCACATCAAACAAGCCACAACAACTTAACCATGAGGTTCTTTTCGCAACTCCATGCGTTGGTCGCACGGGAGCCTGAGAGAAAACTTAGTTTAGTCTTTTTTTGGTAACATAAGCCACACAATATATGAATCGAATGGGTTAACAATAAAGACCTCTTCCTCATGAGAAATGACAACTTGAGACTCTTTTCTGCCTTCGTTGGATTCTGGAAGAGGCAATGTTTTTCCATCGTTTTCTTTTTCATCAGAGTCGGCTCCACCTGAAGACGCCTGCCTAATCTCAGCAGATGCAAGAGAAACTTCAGAGGTAATCTCAGTTGTATCGACATGCGATATTTCAATAAATTCTCCAGGATTGGGATCACTAGGCGCAGTTGAATCCATCAAACCAGTACTCTCTACAATCACATTAGCAGTAGAGCCCAAAAACGGAGCATCTCCAGCAATTGGAATAGGTTGATTTGGCACAGAACTCACAGTAATAACTTCAGAAACAGAATCACCAGTCTCCTTATCATCATCATCTCTCTTTTTAACTTCCCGGGATTCATCATCCGAGCTACTGCTGCTGCTACTGCTGCTACTACTGCTAGAGCTCTTGTCATGATCATGGCTTGAATCAGTGATCTCTATGCGCTCATTAGTATCCAATTCTGGTTCCTTTTCGATTCTGATAGCATCTTCCTCTGTTAATCCTGCTTTCTTGTAGTATTCCTGGGAAGTGACACCATCATCGCTCTCCTTTTCGTCTTGGCTCCTCGAATCTAGCACATCGGTTTACAAATCCAATCAATTTCACTAACAGAGTGACTTATCATTGACTATTCAAGTCAAATCCACAATCCAAAGAAGCAAACCTCAATAGTCACCAAACTGGAACAGCTATCAATCAAATCAAAGAATCAGAGATAAACACGAATCAGCAAAAGATGAACGATTTCAATCACAATCATGAATCTGACAAAACCAACCACCCCAAACTATCCGAAACCGAAACCGAAACCAAGCAGAACATGCTAAAATTAGCCGGAAAAACCAAAGATTTACAGCTCGAATCCCTAAAATCTGAATCATTAAACCCAAATCGAAACACACTGAAGGATAAAAAGGAAGCAAAAAAGGATACCCATTTGTTTGGATCAATGAGCACAGCAATCAAAATCCAAACTTGAAGAATCTATATAAAGAATAGACCCCAAATTCAACAAACAAGAAATGTCGCCTAAACGTGTGTGTGTGATTGAATAATTGAGATTCAGACAGACAGACAAAAAGCAAAAGACAAGGTAGGTAGTGGGATTATGGACTGTGTAAAAACTCAAAAATTTCACCATGATTGTTGGATTTGAGATTGATTTGAGTAGAAGATGCTTGTTCCTGCTTTTTCTTAGCAGCTTTCCTTTTCTTAGCACCTGAAGGCATGGTGAGGTTTTTTTTTCTCTTGTGGGGATCTCTTCCCTTTCTCTCTGTAAAATGGCTAAGTATCAAATCAAATGGCGTCTTTGTTTTTTGTTTTTTTTTTTTTTTTTTTTTTTAAAGTTTCAAAACCNTTTGTTTTGTAAAGTTTCAAAACTCAAATGGTAGAAGTGGGAAAGTTGGGATCTTTTTTTATACAAGTGAAGAGGTTTCTCGTTTCTTGATTTTGCCGCAAATCTTAATTGATTTTCTTTGTATTTGTTTCCGCGTTTGTTTCATTTATTTTCCGCGTTTGTTCCGTTTACTAATTTAGTCATTTCAAAGAAATATAATGGATAGAGATTTTTTGTAAAGTTAGTTCAAAATTTAAAAAATAAAAAAAAGAGATCTTTGTAAAAAGTTTTTGGGTTTTTAGTTTGCTGAGAAAAAATACTAAAATGAAATTGTTTTTAGAATTTCTATCAATAAAGTAAACTTAAGACATAATTTAGTTGTTGACAAAAAAGAAAAAGACAGAATTTAGTTTTCATAATTTTTACGAAAACAAAATCTTCACAAACTTGATTGAGTGAGATAAAGAGTTTTTCAATTTTAAAAACAGAACAATTAAAACAAAAATTGTTGTCATTTAACACTTAATAGTGTGATAATAGTGTAGAAGTGTTTAGCAAAAAAAAAAATAATAATAGTGTAGAAGTACATGTTTATTAATGCAAATTTAGATAACATTTTTCATTGAATTCATTACAGCAATTGAGGCGGTTGCATTACTGAAGGCTGCAGTAACATTACATTTTTTTGTTGCATTTTCATAAATATAGCCAAATTTTATTAGTTTTAACCACATGATAAATATCTAGCCGGTGATGCATAAAAATAAAGAGGTTTGTCTTTTCAGATTATTATTATTATGTTATGGCAGTTAGGACAAATGATATGGAGAGTGGGGACAATAGACAAGTGGTTGTGCGGTGGCCATGTCAGATTCGTTAATTTAATTATTTATGCGAAACGGATTTAGATAATTAATTAATCAATAATAATCGTCACGTAAAGATCTCTAGTAAGGCCTCGTTTGGCATCTTATTTAAACAGCTTCCAAATATTCAATTCAATCGTAAACGCTCAGTTTAACCGGACTGGACCGGTTCGGTTCAGTTTAAGCATTTCTCGCGTCGCGACCTTTTATCCGACCCGACCCGACCCGGCTCGGTGTGTGTGTGCTCTGTGATTACTCTGAGGATCAGTGACATCGAGTCGAAGAAGAACATACATTACTACAATCTCTGATTCAGATCTGATCTGTTTTGTCAGTTTCTAAGCTGGTCTGATCGAAGTGAGACTTCTCAATTCCCCTTAAAACCCTAAAGCTTGCCTCTTTCTGTTTTCTCTGGGTCAATTTGGGTAAATCAAGAGGGGAAGTGACAATGGATGCGTTTAGAAGACAAGCGAGTAAGCTCAGGGATCAAGTGGCCAAGCAACAACTGGTAATTCTTTCGTCATCCAATTAATTTTCAGAGAAATTCCCTTAATTTCTTCATTTTTGACGAAGCCCATTTTGGGGGTCTTTAGTTGTCATTATAATGATGTGCTTTTCATCTGCTTAAGTGTTTGATCTTGCAAAGCTTTATACCAAATTCATGTAGTCCGAACCGATGATCCAAGCATCTTGATTTGTATATTGTAATATAGAGTTGTTGCTTAGAGAATCTTGGTGATGATTTGTGTTGGTGTGTGGTAATGGGAAAATGTAGGCTGTGATCAAGCAATTCAGTGGGACTGGCTACGAAAGCTCAGATGTAATGGTGATTGATGAGCTTGAAATGCAAAGGCATCATCAGCTCGAAAAACTTTACCGCTCTACTCGTTCTGCAAAGGTTAGACTGGAATTGACTTGGCTTACTTAATGTTAATGGCATCGTCTTGACCCTGATCTCGCAGTGTATACGAGTTGATGATGTTGAGAAGGGTTTAAAGATGATTCATGATAGCATAATATCCTCAACATATGTTATTGTCGCTTTCAGGAGTTCCAGAGAGAGATCGTTAAAGCAGCAGAGGCGTTTACCTCAATCGGGCTCAGACACATTGAAGCAGGTACTTATGAGTATCTGTTTTCTGTTGCCTATTTCTGATTATGACTCATGTGTGGGGTACTTATGAGTATCTGTTTTTGTGTTGCCTATTTCTGAAAATGTCAGGAACCAAGTTGGCTGAAGACTGCTGCAAATATGGAACCGAAAACAGTCAGAACATCGATGAGAATATACTTGCCAAGGCTGCAGCTATATACGGTGATGCTCGGAAACATGTAGAGAAAGAACAGGAAGACTTTAACAAGCTTTTGGCTTCTCAGGTTTGGCTTGAATTATCTGTTTTAATCTTAGTATATTGCTTAAAACTAAATCTAGAGAATAAAAAAATGAAACATTTTTGTTGAATGTATTAAGGTTTTGGATCCTCTTAGAGCTATGGTTGCTGGTTCTCCTCTTGAAGATGCTCGTCATCTTGCTCAACGTTACAGCCGCATGAGACAAGAAGCAGAGACGCATGTAAACTTTTTAAAAATCTCAGTTCTTTGATGATGTTGGCTATATTGTAATGTGAGTTAAAATTCAAAAAGCAAAACAGGCTACGGAAGTCTCTAGAAGGCAAGCGCGTGTAAGAGAAGCCCCGATTCCAGAAAACGTCGCAAAGCTTCAACTGGCAGAAGCGAAGATGCAAGAGCTAAAAGCAAACATGGCGGTTCTCGGTAAAGAAGCAACTGCTGCATTGGCTGCTGTTGAATCACAGCAACATCGACTTACTTTCCAGAGGCTTGTGGCTATGGTATGCTTACACACATACACTTCGTTTATCGTGTTCTACGCTGATTACTGTTTTAACCATATTGCTTATTCTACTTAAGGTCGAAGGGGAGAAGAATTATCACTTGAGAATAGCCGCCGTACTCAGTGACATTGAAGCCGAGGTTAGTAATGGATGGAATCGTTTTCATATCTGAATCTCATCAGAAGCTCACACTTTTTTGGCCTTACCATGTTATTAGATGGTAACCGAGAAACAACACAAAGAATCTGCTCCTCCTGCGATTCCAACAGAGAACAGCTCAGAGAAAACATCATACTTTTTAGCTGAAGTAAGTTTTATCTTCCGAATCGCATATCTCAGAGAAAGAAAAAAGACTCTTCATAAGCAACATATCCGTTCTCTCGACAGGTGATTCATCCGTTTTCCGCTGCTTCAGAGAAAGAACTAAACTTGGACAAAGGAGATTATGTCGTTGTCCGAAAGGTTCATATTATTACTACTAAGATCAAAGAACCAAATCTTGTGGTAAGAGCATGAAACTTAAGTCTTTTGTGCTGTCTTTAATATTCTCAGGTGAGCGAAAGTGGTTGGGCTGAAGGAGAATGCAAAGGCAAAGCTGGTTGGTTTCCTATGGCTTACATTGAAAAGCGACAGAGACTTCCCACTAGCAACTTTGCTGCTGAAGTTTACTGAATCTCTTCTTCAAAGATTTCATTCTTTTTTTTTACATCGTGTCTGATATACTTTGTTTCTGTTCTGTCATTTTCCCAAGAAATTACTACTCCTGTTCATATGTTGATCCAAAATAGCTTTTACCTCCAAAAGATCTTTATTGTTGCATATTGAAGAGTGTTCTTATTGCAGATTAAAAAAAATTGACGCTTCAAGTGATATCAATCCTATGAATTGCAGGGAAGGGTAAAAATTAGAAATTTGTAATTTAACCACAAAGTTTTGTTAAATTCAATTACACCCTTGACGATTTCTGTCTATTCCTTGATTTACCCCGTAAGTATCATAAATTCCTAATTTTCACCCAATTTCAAAGTTTCTACATTTGGAACCCGCCCGGTTAAAAAATTCCATCCCAAAATAATTAATGTGGTACGAGGCTGAAGCTCGAAATAAAGAAGATTTGTTTCTCTCAAATTTATGAGTTTAAACAGAAGGAACAATAACGAATAGAATCCAAAAATTCTCTCTTTCAGAGAAAACCAAAAAAGAAGAAGCTCTCAATTTGCACTCATGTGCAGAGCAACAAGAGAAGCATAAGCACCACCTGAAATCTTCATCAGCGTCTCATGCCTTCCTTTCTCCGCAATAACGCCGTTTTTCACAACCGCGATCACGTCTGCGTTCTTAATCGTCGTGAGCCGATGAGCCACAACTACAGTCGTTCGGTTCACCATCACCCGATCAAGCGCATCTTGAACCACACGCTCAGATTCCGCGTCCAACGCACTCGTCGCTTCATCGAGCAACAATATCTTCGGATCTTTCAAGATAGCTCGCGCAATCGCAATCCTCTGCTTCTGACCGCCAGATAGCTGAACGCCGCGTTCTCCAACCGACGTTTCGTAACCCTGAGGCAACGAGCTGATGAAGTTATGTGCGTTTGCGGCTTGCGCGGCTGCGATTATCTCTTCCTCAGTGGCTCCACCGATTTTACCATAAGCTATGTTTGATCTGATCGTCTCGTTGAACAAAACCGGTTCTTGGCTAACTAAACCCATCTGTTGCCTTAACCAACTCAACTTGAATGTCTGAATCTCCACCTGATCGATCAAAATCCTGCCTGAATCCGGATTATAAAACCTCTCAATCATGCTTATCACTGTCGATTTCCCGCTCCCGCTCTCTCCAACAAGCGCAACGGTCTGAAAAACAATCAAAAACCAATCTTTAAGAATCCGATTTAACCGGTGAATAAAAGGCTCTGTTTTTTTACCTTTCCGGAAGGAATAGCCAAGCACAAGTCCCGGAAAATCTGAACGTCCGGACGCATCGGGTACCGGAAACTAACATGCTGGAACTCGATATCGCCATTAACGTTTTGTAACGTTGTACCTTCATCAGAGCTCGAATCGATCTTCGGTTTACTATCAAGAATATCGAAAATCGATGCTGCAGAGTCCTTAGCTTTGTCTGAATCAGGAGCCATAGCACTCGTTTGAGAAACTCCAATCGCCATGATCGTCAATGCAAAGAAAACCTGTCCACCAAGTAGAAAAAAATCCTCTCAAGATCATTGAAACCAAACCAAATCTCAATTAAACCGGGATTTTTTTGTTTTCTCTTCTTACCTTGAAGACTTCACCAAATGTGGCTCTACCTTGCTGAACCAACAAGGCACCGATGATGAAACATACAGCATTGACGCAATAGAGGAAAAAGAAAGATAAACCGAAACCCACACCGCTCTTAAGACCTAACCGGACACCGTTCTTCTTTGGTCCGTCGCATTTCTGTTGGTATAAATCCATCACTTTGCCCTCTGCGCAAAAAGATGCAACTGTTCTTATGCTGCTCACTGCATCATTCGCTACTTGACTCGCTTCTTCATACATCACCTAAACCGAAATTAAACCAAATCAATAAACCGAAATAAACCGACTTAATCGGAATTTAACCAAACAATGTTATCACAAACACCTTAGCATCAGCGCTAAAACCGGTAAGAAACTTGGTCTGAAGGTATCCTTGCATGACTATAAGCGGTGACAGAGCGAGAACTATTAACGCTAATATCCAGTTAGCCGAAAACGCTATTATCAAACCGGCAATTACAGTCGCTACATTTTGCACGATTAATGCCAACGCATCACCCACTAAGCTCCTCACTGTTGCAGCATCCGTGGACAGCCTCGCTCCAATCGCACCGCTGAAACAAAACTCAGACAAAAACATTGTTTATTGTGAGCTAAAAACGCGTTTGGCGATTGGAATGGGAGGGATTTGAAAAATTACCTGGAATTTGATGTGTCATCGAACCAACTGATTTCTTGATGAACCACTTTATCAAACGACATCGATCGGATGCGTTTAATCAGTCTTCCTCCAGCGATACCAAAGAAATAGTTCTGAATCGGGATCATGACGAAATTGGCTAAACCGAGAGCGATGTAAATCAGCGCCCAGAAACGCGAATCTTTCTTTAGTTTGTTTGGTTGCTCGTAGAACATATTGATCGAGCTCGAAAGCAGCAAACCGAAGATGGGAAACACCGTTCCGTGAACCATTGCAGCCAACGAACCAAGAAACAGTACCGGAATCTCCGGTTTGTTGAGTTGAGCTAGCCGTTTCAGTGACACACTCTTGTGCCTCACGGTTTGTTTCTCGTGGTTGTTCTCATCCGTCTCGTTAACGCTAACCGCACCTGGTATAAAGAAATTTGAAGCGAGAGAGAAAGAATGGCGACTGCTCGATGAGTTTCGGCTAACCGATCTTCTCATCGCCGATGATAGCCTATGGCTTCCTGATCTCTCGACGCCTAAGCTCGTTTCAGGTGTCTCTGATTCATTAGCTTCTTCCTTGGATCCTTCTTGAAGACGAACGAGCTGTGAATAAGCTCCACTTGGATCTTGAATCATCTCATCGTGAGTCCCTGCAAAACATTCACATACAATTACTTACAGTGCACGGCATTGTTTTAAAATAGGTTACTTTTTAAGCGCAAGGTAAGTTTTATACCTTTCTCGACGATTTTACCCTGGTGAACAACGGCGATTGCATCGGCGGTTCTTATTGTTGTCAACCGATGAGCCACCACAACAGTAGTCCGGCTCGTCATTAGGTTCACGAGCGCGTCTTGGACAATGCGTTCGGATTCAGCATCTAACGCACTTGTCGCTTCGTCTAGAAGCAAGATTTTAGGGTTTTTCAAAATCGCCCTCGCAATTGCTAGCCTCTGTTTCTGTCCGCCAGACATTTGCGTACCGTGTTCTCCCACCATCGTGTCCAAGCCCTAAAAAAACGAGATAGTTTTCATGAAAAACCAAACACAAGCAACTTATTTTAACTTTGGTTATTGTTTTAAAATTTTGAATGCACCTGTGGGAGTTTGTCAATGAATTTGGCAGCATTTGCGAGCTCAATCGCGGTTCGAATCTCCTGATCAGTCGCATCTTCTTTCCCGTAAGCAATGTTCTCCTTAATTGTGGTCGCAAACAGCACTGGCTCTTGGCTAACCAAACCTATTTTGCTTCTAATCCATCTGAGCTGAAGCTTCTTCAAATCAACGTTGTCTATCAACACTTCTCCTGATTCCGGATCATAGAACCTCTCGATCAGACTGATAACCGTCGATTTCCCGCTTCCGCTCTGTCCCACCAGAGCCACTGTCGTGCCGTTCGGTACAAAGAGCGAGAAGCCGGCAAAGATCTGAACATCAGGCCTAGCCGGATACCTGAAGTAAACATCTTTCAGCTCAATGTCTCCTCTAATCTCCTCAAGAACATAACCGCTCATGTTGTAAGCATCAATCTTTGGACTTCTCTTGATCGTTTCAAACATTTTGAAAGCCGCAGCTTGTCCCGCGGCAAAAGCATTCAAACTTGGCGATGTTTGCCCTAACGACCTGGCAACATAAGGTAGCTTGAGGAACAAGTAAGATGGTATGCGATGAGTCAATATGAGGATTAGGATTTCTAACTCACATTCCTCCAGTCAGGACCGCAAAAATCACGTTGATGACTTGTCCGCCGTTGTAACCTTTCTCGATTATCAGCTTTGCACCATACCAAACCGCTAAACCGTAACTGCAGAATATCACGGCTAGCATTGTACCGAGGCCTAGACCTGAGATCAAACCCTGTTGAACCACGGTCTTGTAAGTGATCTCGAGCTTCCTCTCATATTTTTCCGTTGCGTGTTTCTCTCCCGTAAACGCTACAACCTGAGAAAAAAAAAACCCGCGATTGAAGTGGTTTTAAAAACACAAAGTATAATGGAAAGGAGGGGAAAGAATACAGAGAGAACTCACTGTTCTAATGGCTCCAACGGTTTGTTCAACTACGTTCCCAGCTTCTGCGTAAGCGACTTGGCCACGACCAGCCATTTTAGACATGATGAGAGACATTGCTCCACCTGCGATCACAATCAGAGGGATGCAACCGAGAAGAACGAACGCTAAGAGCCAGCCTTTTATAAACG
Source organism: Kernera saxatilis (assembly GCA_900406395.1). Taxonomy (NCBI): domain Eukaryota; kingdom Viridiplantae; phylum Streptophyta; class Magnoliopsida; order Brassicales; family Brassicaceae; genus Kernera; species Kernera saxatilis. The sequence goes on from OVAY01000070.1 coordinate 76,422, forward strand.
CAATCACGAATCCTCCCAAGAAGGTTGCTGCTAGTTGTAGAAATTTCCCAACCTGAGCATCAATATCATCATTTTCTCAGTATCTTGTATCGCAAGAAATCTTTGTTTGTGATTGAATTTAATTAAAAAAAAAAAAAAAAACCTTTTCTCCCATGGCGTCTTGAATCAGAATTGTGTCTCCAGACATTCTTCCGATGACTTCTCCGGTATTTGTCTCGGTATCAAAGAAGCCGATATCTTGTCTTAATATCGTTTTCAGGTATAGACCACGAATTGTGGCGGATTGACGTTCTCCAGTTACCATCCAGCATGAGACCTCTGTTGAAGAATTTGCAGAAGAAATTATTGTTAACTTGGAACACAAGTTAGGGCAAAAAACAGAGAGTAATAGTAAGCTTACGGAGGAAAGCGACGACACAAGCGTATACTGCAAGGTAAAGAAACTGTACAGCAACCTGTAAAAAGTCATAAGATCAGAGGAAGTTTGATGAATCAGCTACTTACTACTAATTACTCGATTCTTTTCCACGCCAAAATTCCTAATAACTAAAGTTGCTTTAAAGCTTTAACTTTAAAGTAAAGGCTAAATAAACAGTATCTTTGTCCATATCTTCAAAACAAAGAAAACAGTTAACTCCATTAATGTATGCTTATTTATCATGCAAATTATGCTTATTTATCATGCAAATTACAGGTAACATTACATAAAGAGATAAAGTATATAATTAGATCAATCAATGTGATATAAAGCAGAATTGAAAGGGTGTTTACTATTTATGTTACATCATAATTTGTCTTATCAAAATTATAGAATAATTAAAAAAATTGGGAGCCTCTAGAACTCCTAAGTAAACCGACAGAACGCAAACAAGTAATAACAAAAAAAAAAAGATCACAAATGTTATTATGGAAAACTGGATAATTACTGAAATCAATAATATTATTTACCCGAATCCCTAAATCAAGGAGTGTCTTCTTTCCGGATCGAGAAAATCCGACCCGACCCGATCTAATCAACCCCAAAATTAATGAAAAGATCATCTGATCAAAGAAAGAACCCTAACCTTCCACACTTCCTTAACCATATGATCTGGATCGGTGGTGCCAAAGGCGTTGATGAGCTGGCCAAAGATTAGGGTCATGAGCGGCTGAGTAACGCCATTAGCCACGGCGGCGATAGTCCCGACGGTCATCAAAGCGACGTCTGTTTTGTCGGCGAACGAAAACAGTTTGAAAAACGACACTTTCTGATTTTCCCCACCATTCTTCTTGGACGATTTCTCCTCCATTGTTTCTTCTTTCTTCATAACTTTCTCAAGGAAAAAGTCGAAACTCTATAGGAAAAATCGAAACTTTCACGGGATCTATGAGGAAAGAGAGAATAACCAAAAAGAAGAGAAGCCTTTATATAAGGCTTATTATTGCATAGAAAGAGAAATCGAAATTTGATGCGCGTTGTTGAAGAGAAAGAAACTGAAAAACAAAACAAAAATCCAGACTGTAAAAATATGAGAATCTTAGAGAGCTTCTAGAGGGAAAGAGAGAGAGAGACCTGAACATAAGTGAGACAACGAAGAGGGAGGAGGAAAAAGCTGATTAAGTTTTCAAATACCGTTGTAGAGTTTTTAGATCTTACTTATATAAGTCCTTAACTTACTTTTTGTGTTCGTCTCTCCTTAATATAGAGTTAGACAGTTACCTAAATACTATTTTAGTTAATTCAGATCAGTTGTTATTCTCTTTGACGATTGCCTTATAATGTCAGATACTAAAAGTTGTTTTTTTACCTCCATTGGTGAACCCAATAAAGTTTTTAGTATTTAAGAATCTGAGATCTTTTTTTAATATTTAAAATTTTATAAATTTATATAATTATATATTATTTTAACAATCTCAGATTTTTAAAAAATATTTATTATCATTTTATTAATTAAGAAAATCTTATTTTAATATTATTTTAATTACCATTAACTAATATCAATTAAAAATAATATTAATTATAATTTAAACTCATACATAATAAAACTTGATAGATATATAATTTTCTTTTATAAAATTTTAAGAAAATAAAAATATAAAATAACAACATATAAACTATTTAAATGATATTTTAAATTTAAGAGCATTTGATATATCAAAACAAACGAGAACCAATCATAGAAATGCATATGTCATTTAAGAGGGGTTTTCATGGAATTCTTTCATTTTTTTTCAACCTCTCTCCTTTACCTTTTTTTTCTTTTGTGAAATGCAAAAAATTGAATGAGAACCTTATTAAAAAACTCTCAATAGCTTTTAAAAAATTATCCTTAACTATTGGTTTACTTGGTATGACAAATAGTTAGTGAAATAGTAAAATAGCGGAATAGTCGAATGATGTAATCAAATGTAATTTGTTATTCAATTTGGATTTCTTAAGTTACATAAACCAAATATAAAAAAGAAGTAAAATTCTATAAATTTAGGATATTGGTCAGAACAAAAATACTATATGTATTTTAATATAAAGCATGTAATAATATAAGACATAATATAGTCTTCAATATATAAATATTCCAAGAATTTTGCCATAGTTTATTCTGTTCGGCTCCATCGAAGATGCAAATTACAAAGTTTGTTTCTACAAAAAAAAAATCAAGTTTAGTCTATCTATAAGAAAAAAAAACATTTCTATGAAAATGATCTACCTATTATAATAAAAAAAAAGCAATAAATCTTCTTAAACGGTGATATGAAAAATTGGATATATACATTGCTTAGCATCTCTTTGGCTAGAGATAAAGATGGGGAAAGATGTGTTAATTTAGTTTTTAAAAACTATAAATGATTAGAATAAAGTATCTCTTAGAGCAATGTCAAAGAAATGAAAGAAAAGTCCAGAGTGTATAGTGATTAAGACCAAGAAAAAAATTTTAAGCAAATGGTACATTTAACCCTGTTTCAATTTCCTAACTACTTAAAAAAAAATTATAAGTTGCATATTCTTTCATAAAAAGAATATACATCAATTATGGAGTTCAAAATTTTGTGTTCTTTGGACATGCTTTGTGAGTCTGCTTTTTGAAATTAAAATTAATGTTGATTTTTTAAGGTAAAATAAATTAAAAGGAGGGATTTGATTCTATTCTTTATAGAATAATGTAAGAAAAGCATGACGCATCAGACATTATCTCATAAGTCATACTCATAAGTCGTAACTCATTATATATATCAGTTATCACTTCTGTAGTAAAAACTAGTCACTTCTTTCAATAACTTGGATTGGTAGTAAATAATAGAATTTTGATAATGTTTTTAGAAGATTAATACTAATATATCCTAGTGAAAAAAAAATATTTTCGAGAACAAGAAAAAAAAATTCCATATGAATTTTTCAAAAAAAAAAAAAATTCCATATGCAGTGAGAAGCGAGAATTATTCTCGAATTACGATACTATGTATATCAGATATATATTGTTGAATTACGCATATTATCAAATATATATATGTTATATTCTTGCAACGTGTTTATATAACATTCGAGATTCTTGGTTTTACAGCATAAAACAAGCCATGCAGTTATGTTTCTGCAGTGAATCAAATCGATTTTATGTCTTATAAAATCTGAAGAATAGCATATATAAACTGAGCAAAAACAAAGTCTAATCCAGAGTCTCGTGGTTATGTGGTAAGAAGACGGATCTAGGATGCCAACACTTCTCAGATTCAATTCATCTGCTGTGTGAAATTATAACACATTGTTCTTGAATACCCACACGGATATGAACCCTTGTTTTCGGCCTATTTATATATTCGGAGAACGTCTATCCGTGGACTGCACATTTTCTAGAGATTTAGATATAAGATTTATCTTTTTTTTAT
>OVAY01000070.1:80298-111889 GCA_900406395.1 Kernera saxatilis
CAAAAAAAAAAAAAAAAGTCTATAAAATAAAATAATATATGTATAGCGCTCTCGAACTGGTGTGAAGAATAACTTTATGACTATACGACTATGAATATATTCTATACAAATTAAGTCAGTTATATATTTATAAACTTATATAAGTGATGCACAATAAAAAAACATGACAGTTAGTGGAATAGAATCAGATTCACTCAGTTATACGTCACCGTCAACTATGAAGTAATAGAATTCATTCGACTGCAAACATTATGAAATCTTTTTTTATTTATTTTTTTAACATTATAAAATCTATTTTTTCCTCCTTTATCTTTTCTTTTCGTTTGACCGAGAAAACAAATCTTTTTTAAGAATTTTTTTTTTTTTTCAAATACAGATGGATATTATTTTGATTTACAGAAATCCGTTTGGTTTTTTTTTGTACATACATTACATTATAATTAACTGAAATTCAGTACATAAGTAAAAAAACCATTATCGGGTAAAAATATTATAATGGGTAGATCACACAATCTACAAAAAGGTAAGACATAGTGACAAACTCCCTCGGTCACATTTGATCGCCAAAGTATTGAAATCTCAGATAATTTTGATTATAAAGCGAATCAAATTTAGAATCCGGTTGTTAAACGTCTAAACTTTCTTCATTTCACATTTTGTCAACAATGCTTACAAAGAACGATGAAAGTTATTTAAAAATTCGAAATTACACTCACTTTATTTTTAACAAGTATTATTCGCTAACCAATGAACAAATCTCTTATTCCTTTTGTTAGAGGAAAAAAAGTTACATTATGTTTTCTCTATTATTGAATTTTAGGCCCAAAATTCATATATTTATACAAGATATTCTAACAAAAATTAGGTATATCGAGTTAAAAGTAAAATGAACAAAATGTACATATACTTGTCTCATGATAGAAAATCTAAAGCAAGAAGGATTCAACTTCGAAAGAGCTTTAATAAGATAGATAAAAAAAGATTGAAAATAAAATAGTTCATTAGAGTTTTATTTAAGTGCAAAGAAAAATAAAAGACGAAAAAAATAATTGAAGAATACCAAACTTAATGATTCTTATATTGATATCATAAAATGGGAAAGAAGATGACAACTCTTAAAATTGAGTTTTCCGTTCTTATTAGAAACATATGTATGAACTTGTACTTGTGGATTTGCTAACGGCTCTAATATCTCCAATATCTCCAATATCTCGATAGTATGAGCATGCAGGTTTTGGATTAAAAACAAGTCAAAGCCCAATATAGAAAAGGCCCGTTATATAGATACAAGTTTTAGAAGGCATAGTGTGTGTTACCCAAAAACGGCGTCGTATCGTAATTAACCCTACAAGAAGAAGTGCATAGTTTGGAGAAGAGAGAGAGAGGCAGTTTTAAGAAGACGGTGAAGCTATGGCGGTAGAAGACACTCTCAAGCCTGTTGTTACGGAAGAAGCGAACCCTAATTCTATAGAGAATCCGATTGATCGATACCATGAGGAAGGTGACGATGCTGAGGAAGGAGAGATCGTCGGCGGCGAAGGAGACGGAGACGTAGATGAATCGAGCAAATCCGCCGTTCCTCAATCGCATCCGTTGGAGCATTCCTGGACTTTCTGGTTCGATAATCCTTCTGTTAAATCGAAGCAGACCACTTGGGGAAGTTCATTGCGATCCGTGTTCACTTTCTCGACCGTCGAAGAATTCTGGAGGTTAGGCTTTTATAATAATCTCTGTTGTTTCAATAAATTTTGTATCTGGGTTTTAGATTGGTTTTGTTTAGATTTCGATTTCCTTGAGAAAATTTTGTTGTTTGTTTGTGGTTTATATCTCATGAAAGTCACCGTTCTTATCTGTTTATGAAGAATTGCTTGTTTGGTTTCTGCAATTGTAGCTGCAGCTTTAAGCTAGATAACGAAGATCTTCTCTTTAACTAAAGCAACAGATTAATCTAAAAAATGTCATTCGTTGTTCACTTTGTTGCTTCACAAAGAACTAAACATTGAAGTTCTTACCTTTTCTTAATGTTAGAGAAACCTTAGAGACTTATGGTGTAAGAATGTGGAAAACTAAAGTAGAAGAGCAAAGTTAGTCCGAGAAACAGACCAACTATTGAAATCATCACTCTTTCTTAGTATCTTTGTTGGTAAACAAACAAGAAACTGTGGGATACTATTGTATTGTGGTGTATATATGCTTTCTTGTTGTTAATTTTCTCCATGGGATTAACAGGTTTGTATTTCGTTCTATCGACTTCTTATCATATAAGATATCTTACTTTGGTTGCAGTCTGTACAATAACATGCGGCATCCAAGCAAGTTAGCTACCGGAGCTGACTTCTACTGTTTCAAACACAATATTGAACCTAAGTGGGAGGATCCTATTTGTGCAAACGGAGGCAAATGGACTATGACCTTCCCTAAGGAGAAGGCTGATAAGTCCTGGCTTTACACCGTATGGTTTTTATTCTTCTTCTTTTTACTTGACCCATAATTCTTGTTTCACCGTCCAATCGAGTGTTTTCTTTACATGTGCTTCGTGCAGTTGCTTGCATTGATCGGAGAACAGTTTGACCATGGAGATGAAATCTGCGGAGTTGTTGTTAACGTTAGAGGAAAGCAAGAAAGGATATCCATTTGGACCAAAAACGCTTCCAACGAAGCTGCTCAGGTAAAAATAAAAATAAAAAGACAATTTCTCAACAAAAACCCATGAAGCTGTCTCTCTGCCCAAAAAGACATGAAAATTTCATTTCTTTCAATGTTGCAGGTGAGCATTGGGAGACAATGGAAGGAGTTTCTTGTTTACAACAACAGCATAGGTTTCATTATCCATGTAAGAAGAGAACTTCTCTTGATGCCAATTCAAAAGTCTGTTGTTTGTCATCTCTCACTATTTCTTCTTTGTCTGTTTTGGTTTGGTTTTTCTTCAGGACGATGCGAAGAAGCTGGACAGGAACGCAAAGAACGCTTACACCGCTTGAAACGCAACAGCCTCTCAAATCTTTACATCGTTTCGGTTACAGTTTTGTATGTGAGAGATCTCTATTTATATCATCAAAACATGACTTGACACTGTCTTTGCTCTCGAGTGTTGATTGTTCACAAGTTCTAACATTTCATTCAGTATTATTAATATATTAGTGTTGTCTTCACCAAATTTATGGTGCCTTTGTATAAAACCAGAGTCGATTACTTTTGAAAAATCCACTCGAGTGAACACAAGTTTAATTGACAGAAAGATTCGTAAGACTTATTTGGGCGTTTAAATGTCCATAAATTCTTCATAACATTACCTGTTAAATTGACAATGGTGATTCATGACTTAAACCGGTGATAAATTGTACTGGTTAAACTCGGTTTTTGACGGTGACCGGTTAAGTAACCGAGGAAAATGCGAGTGTCGGTAGGAGATCGAAGTAATAAGAGATTCGTCAACTGTCTGAGAAGGACCACTTGGTACGACAAGATCCTTGACTCATACCCTTATTTATTTGCACAATTATAGATTCAAAAAAATTAAGTTTTATTTGTTTATTTTATTTTATTATTATGCAATCTTTAAACAATATGGGTTTGAACTTTGACCCTTTTTATTATGAGTTTATGACAAAAGGGATTGTTATGTATCTTCAAGTATTTTTTCCACTAATGGTGAAACCAGAATCTGAAATTTAAGTTTATTAGATATGGTAATTGAAATCAATTACCAAAAAGCTTAAAATATTTAAAAGTATAGTTTATATGCAAACGTACACAAGAGGGGTTGAAAAAAACATATGGACGCATGTGCAGATTAGATCTAAATCTATGACTATTGATAAGATCTTGCTGCGAAACTACACACATTTAATTCAATCATTTAAAAAAAAATTTTCAAATTGATAATCGAACGCGCCTTCATCAAGTTAAAATCAAATCTCAATTAGTGTTCCGATTAATGAAGACGAAGACATCATTATTTTAGTGAATTCTCTCTCTCTCTCTCACTGTCGCTTTATACTTTCTGCAAGCTCATCACTGAAGGTGCTAAAGCCAGAGATCTGAGAAGTGAAAAGAGATTTAGAGTCTCTCTGCTACAAGATCTGCATCGACCAGGTGAATAATTTCTCTCTAATTTCTAGCTCTGAAACTCATCTTGTTTTAACTAGATCCGTTCTGGGTTTTCGACTTCAATGCTAAAGTTACAGTCTTTAAACCCCTTTATGTTGGGATTATTCTTTCAATCGATAAACCCCAGATTTTTTCAATTGCTCAAGTCTCGGTTTCAATTTTGACATGAGTTAGTTTGAATTTGCTAGATCCTCTTTAACAGATCTTGATCTTTTTTTTAAGCTCAAAGTAGTGTGTTTTACTAAGAATCAAGTTTATGATTTGTTCAATTTCTTCAGGAGATTTCAAATGGGTTCTAAGCATAATCCACCGGGAAATAACAGATCGAGAAGCTCTCTATCTCTAATCGTTGTGGTTGGTTTATGCTGTTTCTTCTACCTTCTTGGAGCATGGCAAAAGAGTGGGTTTGGTAAAGGAGATAGCATAGCAATGGAGATAACAAAACAAGCTCAATGCACAGACGTTGTCACTGAGCTCGACTTTAAACCTCACCACAACACAGTGCAGATCCCTCAAAGATTAGCTGATCCAAAACCCGTTTCTTTCAAGCCGTGCGATGTGAAGCTCAAGGATTACACGCCTTGTCAAGAGCAAGACCGAGCCATGAAGTTCCCGAGAGAGAACATGATTTACAGAGAGAGACATTGTCCGCCCGAGAATGAGAAACTGCGTTGTCTTGTTCCAGCTCCTAAAGGGTACATGACTCCGTTCCCTTGGCCTAAAAGCCGAGATTACGTTCACTATGCTAATGCTCCTTTCAAGAGCTTGACTGTCGAAAAGGCTGGACAGAACTGGGTTCAGTTCCAAGGGAATGTGTTCAAATTCCCCGGTGGAGGAACTATGTTTCCTCAAGGCGCAGATGCGTATATCGATGAGCTAGCTTCCGTTATCCCAATCAAAGATGGATCTGTTAGAACCGCATTGGACACTGGATGTGGGGTAAGTCGATTTCATCTCGCTCTGGAGATATGTTTAAAGATCTTCTTGATTCTAATTTTCCAATCTCTAGGTTGCAAGCTGGGGTGCTTATATGCTTAAGAGGAATGTTTTGACTATGTCGTTTGCGCCACGAGACAACCACGAAGCACAAGTCCAATTTGCTCTTGAGAGAGGCGTTCCAGCGATTATCGCTGTTCTTGGATCAATTCTTCTTCCTTATCCTCCAAGAGCCTTTGATATGGCTCAATGCTCTCGATGCTTGATACCATGGACTGCAAATGGTAAGTATCAACTATCAAAATAGGCGCAAATTCGCATTTCTTGCCCAATTTATCACGCATAATGTTGTCTTTGCTTCCTGATTGCTTTTGTACAGAGGGAACGTACTTAATGGAGGTTGACAGAGTCTTGAGACCGGGAGGTTACTGGGTCTTATCGGGACCTCCTATCAACTGGAAGACGTATTACAAGACGTGGAACCGTACAAGAGAAGACCTCAAAGCTGAACAAAAGAGAATAGAGGAAATCGCAGAGTCCTTATGCTGGGAGAAGAAGTATGAGAAGGGTGACATTGCCATTTTCAGAAAGAAAATAAACGACAGGTCCTGCGATAGATCAATACCTGTTAACACCTGTAAGAGAAAGGACACTGATGATGTCTGGTACAAGGAGATGGAAACGTGCGTAACACCGTACCCTAAAGTATCAAGCGAAGAGGAAGTTGCTGGAGGAAAGCTCAAGAAGTTTCCCGAGAGGCTATTCGCAGTGCCTCCGAGTATCTCTAAAGGTTTGGTTAACGGCGTCGACGCGGAATCATACCAAGAAGACATCAAACTATGGAAGAAGCGGGTGAACGCATACAAGAGAATCAATAGACTGATAGGTTCCACTAGATACCGTAATGTGATGGATATGAATGCTGGTCTTGGTGGATTCGCTGCCGCGCTCGAATCGCCTAAATCTTGGGTTATGAATGTGATTCCAACCATTACAAAGAACACATTGAGTGTTGTCTACGAGAGAGGTCTCATTGGTATCTACCATGACTGGTAAAATATCTTTACACCCAATCTTTTTCTTCCTTCCATTAATGCCAACAATCTCTCCATTTTTCTAATATCTTTTCATTTTCAAATCTCTGCAGGTGTGAAGGGTTTTCAACTTATCCAAGAACATACGATTTCATTCACGCTAATGGTGTCTTCAGCTTGTATCAGCACAGGTAAAGATTATAAACCCTAAAGCTACAAACTTTCTGAGAATTAGCAGCCCTTAACTTGATCTTAAAGCTACAAACTTTCTGAGAATGAGCAGCCCCTAATTCAACCCTAAAGCTAAGAACTTTCTGAGAAATCTCAGGCATAACTACTGATGAATGGTTGATTTAATTTTCGCAGCTGCAAAATTGAGGATATTCTTCTTGAAACGGATCGGATTTTACGGCCGGAAGGGATAGTGATTTTCCGGGATGAGGTTGATGTTTTGAACGATGTGAGAAAGATCGCTAATGGAATGAGATGGGACACTAAATTGATGGATCATGAAGATGGTCCGCTCGTGCCGGAGAAAATTCTCGTCGCCGTGAAACAGTATTGGGTCGCCGGCGACGACGGAAACAGTGCGTCGTCGTCGTCGTCGTCTTCTTCTGATAATAGTGAAGAAGAGTAAAGAAACTCAGGTATTGGATTTTACAGTACCTGTAAGTTTACATGTTTACCCGATTTAACCACGAAGTTTTGTTTAGATCAATTAAACCCATAATGCCTATTGTAGACTTCTGGTTACGACCCAAGCACTGTGAAAATCTACTATATGATTGAAATGCGAATTGAGGTTTTTTTTTTTTTGGGTATTTTTTATTAGGTGAAGGTTTTCAAGCTTGAAGTGTATATCTATTTTACGACACTTGGACGATTCTTATCAAAGGAAGGAATCAGAATTTCAATGAAAGAAAGGGGTCGAAAGTTGAAATACAATATAGACGATTAAGACGAATATGTGCATTTGTGTTTTATTTTTGGTCCCTAGTTATTTTATTTTTATTTTTATTTTTGAAGGAAAAAAAAATAGTTCCATGTGTTTTGAAAGATAGCTGAATCCTTGAACGTTTGTTATGATGTGATCTTGACAGTTTTTTTTTTAGTGTTTAATAAAGAGGATTTATGAATTTAAAAAATGGAAGATGATTTTAAAATGAGTTGAAAATATTATAAATGGTAGAAAATATCAATCATAGTTCAATGACATTATTGTAGGGAAAAAGGATTCATATGTCGGTCGTTGTTGTACGTAAATGGATATTACTGTTTTGGAACAAAGCTATAGTTGTCATGGGTCACCTTTTGTCTCATGACTTTCATCATACAAATTATGCATCATGTACTAATAAAAACATTTACAATAATACAAACAATACCATACATACAATTTACAAACACATACACTGTTTTGTTACATTATCATATCAACTAAAGAAATCATAACATTTTTACAAACGTTGATATATCATCCGTGTTCGACAAATCTCTAAACACACACTCAAACTTAAATAACACAACATTGATACCAAAAAATAAAAACTTAAATAACAAATGAGATCTAAATAAACTATTCAATCCGCGACATTAATCCGTTCCGTTTATATTAACAAAAAACAATTAATCTGATTAAGTTTCCGACCCAAAGAGGCTAGGGATTGAGAAATCAGAAGTTCCTTGGCTACAAACAAAAAGAAGCAAAATATTACAAGGAATAACTTTTGAGTTTTGAAGAATAAGAAGAAAGAAAAAAGAGAAGGAAATAGCCATGGATGAATCATGGAATAAAAGGACCAATAAAAAGTAAAAAAAAAAAAAACAAGACAGACTCCAGTTTCGTCTATACCACCAGCTTCCAAACAATTATTTTCGTCTAAGTGATGAGTCCATAAAGGAAACTTCTTTTTTTTGCATTCAATTATTTTATCACAAACTCAATGTAAAAGAACGCGTTTTAGTTTACAAGACACGTGAAATGAAAAGCGTTTTCACGACCACGATCGTAAGTTTATCTTGTGCAGTTGTGTGTGGGACTTTTAAAATTGAATGATTCAGCACGTACTACTAACTACTTTAATAAAATTTAATCATATTAAACTAAGAAACTAGGAGCAATTATTTCAATCTCTTGTTGTAAAAAAAAAAAAAAATTTCAATCTCTTTGGGTTCCATCAAAAATATAACGCATGAGATTTCAAAGTAGTTTCTTACCCACTTAGATGTAACGTATTTTTTCTAAGTAAAAAAAAAAAAAAAAGGCAACTTGAAAAAATGTGTGGATAAAAGAGAAGAGACTATAGAGTACTCAATAGCATTGGGACACCTAAAAAGTCAGAGCTTCATTCAATTACATACATATCCAAATAGAAAATTTGACAAATGTTATTGTCTGTTTCATGTTCCACATGAAACATAAATTGTATATATATATATATATATATATATATCTCATCGTTTTCTTTTTTCCTTCTTTCAAGTTTCTTATTATTACGTCTTCTTTGATATAACATTTATATTAGGTGTGTGTTTAATATGTATAAACCAACCAATTGAATTAACACCCGAACCGAACTAAATCATACTCTTTTTTTATGTATCCTAAAGACCAAAACATAATTCGAACCGAACCAATATAGTAAAAGCAGCTGATTTTTTGTTTTTTGTTTTTGTTTTTTAAGTTAGAAATATGTATGCTTTGCTTAATAGCCACCAATCAAAACATATATTTGTTTAAGATTTAAGATGTAAAGTTGAACCGAAACCATAATCGTATCAAACTGATCTATATAGAAATTTTATTTTGATACCATTCTAAAACTACGAACTAAAAGATCCGGACTGTTAACTAAATTAAAATTTGTATCGAATACTACTATTAAATATATAACAAAACAACTAATTATATTTCTGGTTGTAAGATTTGTTTCTGTTTGTAGAAAAATTGTAATTTACGTTACAAAAAACCACTATTTGAAACTCAAAGGGGAAACTGTGGGCTTTTCAATAACCTGTGTGCTATTCAGTACTTCTCACCTTTGTATTATCACAGGCTCATATAAATGTTTTTGTTTCCTTTCTCTTTTTTTTTTTGTTTGGCTCAATTAAATAATCTGTTACAACCAATTGGTCTGTTATGTACAAGCTCGTTCAATACAAGGTCGACTAGTTTTTTTTCTTTTCTTCTTCTCAAAGATCGGTTACTTTATCCTTTTTTTCTATTATATCACTAAAATATTTTTCTGGTTATAAATTATGATATTAGAATTCATGGCGAACGAAACTAATTTTCTAAAACGCTTAAAATACGACGAACAATTTTTTAATAGCATATAAAATCATGATGAACAAATAAATTTTGCAATACACCGGAGATTTCTACTAACTTGATACCATTAACCTACATCATACATATATTATGATAATCAAACCTTATACCTAACATAGAAGCATTAAATAAACATTTGGTCAATTACAAGACCAATGAAAATTCAAAATTCAAAAATTGTGTATCCATTGAAACGATCGGAATGATAATAAAATGCAACATAGTACATGAGCTATGAATTAAGTCACCAATTGAGGTGATACATACAAGTAGGTATTTAAAGATGAAAACTCTACTTCTGATTGGAAATTTCATCGCAACCTAATCCAACACTTTCAACAATTGCACTCCACTCTATTACCTCAAGAGTCGCTTAGACCCGATGTATTCCTTTGGCGCTATGGTATGAATTCTTATCGACCCTCTTTTTCCTTCTATCGCACCATGGAGCATATTAGATCGACAAAGAGTCCCACAACCTGGAGCAACACAGTTTTGTTCCTCAAGCGAATCTAAAATGCAATTTCATTCTCTAGCTTGCTATGAGAGAGGAAACCAGAAACCATCTGTTTTTCGCATTTGGTCTTATGAAAACGGTTCCCTCCTGGCTCACCGTCTCACACCATATTGGTCCGATACTTTAAACGCTGTGGTAGCTTGCTCCAAAGTTTGTGAACGCTCTATCTCCTTCGTTTGTCTTTTCAGTTCATGATCTATTATCTTTGGAAAAAGAGAAATGATTGTATTCATCCAAATGCAGCATTCGGTATCCCAGCTCACCCGTATCTATTACCTTTGGAATAGATTTGTGGCAAAATATGTTAATACATAGGAAATAAAGGATGTAGGTTTCTTAGTAGCATTGATGATGCTCCGTCCCTAATGGATGGCGACCTTGTTTTTACACAAGTACTAAAATATCATTAGTTTTAAAGCAATCACCATTTAAATGAATAAAAAAATCATATATAAATGAAAGTTTTTTTTTTTCTCAAAAGTGATTACATTGGTAAACTTTTCTTGGCCATAGTTTAGCATTGGTGTCAATGTAATTGTCGTGTCATCATCTAATCCGGACTCAGATCCTTATACGGTATATTGTTGACAATTTTTTTAAAAAGAAACAAATATATAAAAAAAGGAAAAAAGAAAGGAAAATCGCATTAATGACTATGAACTTTACACTCTCTTCTTAAAAAAAAAATCACAACTCGATTTGCCATTACAAAAAAAAAAAAAAAAACTATGAGTTTCGACTGGTTGTTGTTTATATGCCTAATTATAACAATCAATGTTATTTGTTTTATCTGTAATTCTACATAACAATCAAGAAAAAAAATTAGAAACATTGTAAAAAACACTAATCCAGCTTTTGCGTAATTTGAATTTTAAAGTTAAATTGTATTTGCGTAGTTGATAAAGTTTAGTGTAAGTGATACTAGATATATAAATGGAAATAGGTTTTAATTAAAAACAAAAAAGTTTGGTTAAATTCAATTGTTGCTTTGAAATTACACACACATGTCATCATAAAAGTTGGGCAAGGAGTTTGAAAGATGAAACCTCTGCACAAAAATTTCCCTACTATATATATATATATATATATATAATTATTTCCACAAACATAGAGCACCATCAAATAAAATACAAGAAATCTAAGATACATTGCTTCAATTATGGTTGCAAATGGTGACGGAACCGCACAGTGCGTTGTGGTTCCAGCAGTAACAAAAATATATATATATATACCTATGTATCTATATATTTTTGTTATTATTAGAACCGCATCGTACTTCTCCCGCAGTTGTTCCGTACGTCACCATTCAGAGCCTATATTTCACCATGGAAACAAGGTTTTATGGAGAGGAACTGATTGTATACTTACACGCTGTGGATTTAGAAAATGTACAAACATATAGTTAAAACCAAATGACAACTGCATATTGCATGGTCTGAAAATTTGAATTTTTTTATTGAGGTTTTAAAAGAATGTGAACTAGATAGCCAATTCTACCATTTGATTTGTAAAAAAAAAGGGTAAACAGCTTGTTATTTATCGCACAATTTTTAAAAAATAATATATATTTTGTGAAGGCTTTTTCTATAAAAATATATTATGTTATATTTCTCGATAACACATTATTT
The DNA here is from genome assembly GCA_900406395.1 of Kernera saxatilis. Lineage (NCBI taxonomy): Eukaryota > Viridiplantae > Streptophyta > Magnoliopsida > Brassicales > Brassicaceae > Kernera > Kernera saxatilis. Next base: position 91,855 of record OVAY01000070.1, read on the forward strand.
TATATAATATCACGCTATTTGTTTACGTCAAACATGTGTATTTTTACCAATTTTGATCAAACTTTTGGATATATAGAGTAGATAAGCTCAAGTTTAATTGATTTTTTTTTTCATTTTAATTCGATTTTTTTTTTGCAAATTTATTTTTCGATTTCTTGTACTGTTTTTGATTGGATACAAATGGGTATAGCTAAATAGGAAAATCTGAATTTTTTATTTTTATTTTTGTTAAAATATCTGGCAAATGCCTATTTTCTAATAAAATTGGGCTAATGTGGATATAATGATATTTTATGGAGAGTTCAACTTTTCTGTTTTAGTCAGAGGAAATTACACTCATATATATTAGTTAAAAAAGTCAAAAAATCAATTAACCTTTATCCTTTTTTCTAAATTCAATTAACCTTTATCCTAGTGAGGCTTTTTATTCCCTATATCTTGTGTACAACCCAATGACAATAACAACACTAGTCACCAACTTATTATAACTCTTCATCCATTTTCTCTCTCTAAAAGTCACCATGTCCACCCAAAGGTTTTAACTTTGAATGTAACTAAGGAGAGAGAGAGAGAGAGAGAGAGACAGAGAGAGAAAGAGAGAGAGAGAGAGAGACAGAGAGAGAAAGAGAGAGAGAGAGAGAGAGAGAGAGAGAGAGAGAGCTTGAGGAAGGGGTTTAAGCAGATCTGCAACAAACACTCTCAGGTATGGTGAGACCTTAAAAAATATGAAACTACCCATTAATTTATTTGAATTCTGGATTGTCAAAGCTTATTTTTTAATTACAAAGCTTAGTTTTTTCTTTTTTCTTTTTTTGAGAAAAAGCTTTGTTTTTTCTTTTGATCAATTACATGTTCATTGCATGTGATGTGAGCATCTCTTCTCTGGGGAACTCTCTGGGTTTGGGATCTGCTCGTTCTTCTGCTAATGAAAAAAAAAGGTCAATTTTAAAAATTTTTGTTTTGTAGAAAGTGCAACTTTAGATTTGATCACAATTCTTTCTCTGGGTATTTCTCTCAATTTCCCTAAATTCGAGGGATTTGCTTTTCTCCTTCTTCGGTTGTCACTAGTCTGTGTGAAATCAGTTAATCATTAATTATACATACTGCATGCACGAGTTAACAACAATTAAAATTAATTAAGATGTAAGAAAATAATAATTAATTAACTATTAATATATTCACTCTAAAATGATTCAAAGCTTTGTTAGATTTCATGGCATGGTGGTCCACTCTTTAAATAACAAAATCAAGTTCCTCATGAATTATTCTTATCTCATCAATAATACATACCTTTTTGTATATGTTTACTTTTCTATGTTTATTCCTTTAAAAACAAATTATTCCATTCTCCCTTTTTTGTTATTAATCAAAATCTAGACAGTGATTTCGCTTCCGTAGTATCAACCGGCGACGACAGTGACGGCGGAGAAAAGCGGCGGTCTTGGCCGCAAAAACGATGCAAAACCAGCTATGGTCTTTACCGCTAACGATTTATCAAAATGGGAAAATTTTCCAAAGGGACTTAGAGTTCTTCTCCTCGACGGCGGCGACGGCGAGGGTTTATCAGCCGCCGAGACCCGATCAGAGCTCGAATCCATGGACTATATTGGTGAGCCAACTAATTTTCCTCCGTTTATCCTTTAAACCTTTTATTTCGGCCTTTTTTTGGATTAGAAAAAGGATATTGATAATTAATGGCTATGCATAAATAAATAAATCGTAATTGCCAAATATTTGAGTGAGACCTTACGATGTATACGAGTTTAATTTTAGAGTTACTTTAGCTCTTACATGTCCCGTGACGATTCCGTTTTTTTTTTTTTTTTGTTCATTGCATATTAATAGATGATTATAAAATTAATATTAATATGTGTAATGGATTATAGCAAAACGATACGTTTTAGACGGTTGAAAGTGGAAAACAGAAGTAGTAAAGATTGTGCAGTTGTGTTTTGGAGTTTTGTTAGTTTACATAATTACATTTATGGAATTTTGAAAGAGCTATTGCATCTGAAAAACTCATCAATGTTTTAACTTTTTAAAAAATTGCCGGTTTTATGGGGTTTATTGAACCGGAATCCAAACTATCCCAAGGCTTGAGTTGCGCGGTTTCTGTGTTTTTGAGGGTTAACACTATGCACTGAATTCTTGATTTTTTGGAATTTTCTTGCAGTCACTACATTCACTGATGAATCCGAAGCTCTCTCTGCGGTTTCCAAGAACCCGGAGAGCTTCCACATTGCCATCGTCGAGGTGAATACGAGCGCCGAGAATGAGAGTTTCAAGTTTCTTGAAGCTGCCAAAGACCTTCTTCCTACTATAAGTTTGTGAACCGTTACAAGTACCCTTTTAAAGTTTCGTATTACAATATGAAAAAATCGTTAAAAGATGTGGATGTTGTCTATGTCTTTGCAGTGATTTCGACCGATCATTGCATCACAACTACAATGAAATGCATAGCGGTAAGTGACAGCGACTAGCATTTGCATAGATATGTATAAAAAATTCTTGGTTATGTGATGAGAATTGACAAGTGTTTTCCAGCTTGGTGCAGTTGAGTTCCTTCAAAAACCGCTCTCGCCGGAGAAACTAAAGAACATTTGGCAGCACGTTGTTCATAAGGTTCAGTTAGTTTTTCGCTTCTATACATCTTTGGTAAAATAGTAATTATCTAAGAAAGTTACATTCTTTGTTGTTGTTAGGCATTTAATGTTGCGGGAAGTAGTGTTTCGGAATCACTTAAGCCCGTTAAAGAATCTGTTGTCTCGATGCTTAATCTCGATACCGATATGACAACTGATGAGAAAGATCCAGCACCATCAACTCCTCAACTCAAACAAGTTTCACGGTTACTAGACGGGGATTGCCAAGAGAACATGAATTGCTCCATGGAAAACGTTAATTCCTCGACCGAGAAAGAGAACACTGAAGATCAAGACATCGGTGAATCCAAATCAGTCGACACTACAAATCATGACGACAATGTGATTGTCAAAGAAGAGAAAAGAGACAGTGAAAAAGAAGAAGAAGGCGAAACCAGCGGAGACCTGAAAAGCAACAAGACAGGTTCAGTTAGTTTTCATAATAAAGAAGATGATATTAAACCTATTATCAAATCATCCGGGATCAAGAACTTGTCTGGTAATAAAGCTAGTCGAAAGAAGGTAATGTCCGGGGTTCTCTTTACGCTTCTTAGTGCTAAACAGTTCAAGCTCTCGTTGATCATTGTTATTGTGTACTTTTCCTTCAGGTGGATTGGACACAAGAGCTGCACAAGAAGTTTGTGCAAGCGGTAGAGCAACTTGGAGTCGATCAAGCGATACCTTCACGGATTCTTGAATTGATGAAAGTAGACGGCTTGACTCGACACAATGTAGCTAGTCACCTTCAGGTAAATTAGTTCCAAAGTATCGAATATTTTGCAAAGATTCTTGAGCTCTTGTGAAATGTTAGGGAATGTTTTGAGCAGAAATTTCGGATGCATAGGAGGAATATTCTTCCAAAGGAGGATCATAACCATAGATGGATACAATCTAGAGAGAACCATAGACAGATTCAACGGCATTATAACGGTTTTCAGCAGCAACACCGTCCTGTAATGGCTTATCCCGTCTGGGGTCTTCCCGGTGTTCATCCGCCAGGAGCAATTCCGCCTTTATGGCCGCCGCCGCTGCAGTCCGCCGGTCAACTACCTCCGTGGCATTGGAAACCACCTTATCCAACGGTAACACTTTTAAAAGTATTTTTTTATTAATAAGTCAAACATTCGAGTAAATATAAAGTAAATAAGATTTATCACTGCTGCAAGAAAACGTCATTAGCTACAAATTTAATGACAAATGAATTCATCGCTTTTGTTATAGTACATTTTAGCTATGCATTCTCTATGGAAGTATGTCACATAAATTCATCTTGGTCATTGTTTTTTTTTTTTTGTTTTAGACGTTTTATTGTAAAACGCAAACGTAGTAATTTAGAGAAGACTTTAACAACTCATCGCTTAATCGTAGATTTTTGACAAATTTATTTGTTCATGTTTCAGGTTAACGGTAATGCATGGGGTTGTCCGGTTGGACCGCCGGTCACCGGACCATTCAATACTCCACCGGTAAAAATATTTTCACAATATAATCATAAATGTATATTTTTGGAATTTAATCATCAAACTACCGGAAAATTAATTTATATTTATTTTGTCACAGAATACTATCGCCGGCGGATTTCAATATGCCACCGGAGCTGAAACCGGCTTCAAAACAATGCCGGTGACGCAGCCGGTAAGTATCACAAATTATATATTTTGCGTTAAAGTAACAACAATTCCTAATTAATAAAATACATTTAAAGTAAAAAAATTCGGGTCGGATTGTGTTGTAATTGGGTCGGATCAGGACGAGGAAATGCTTGATCAAGTGGTTAAAGAAGCGATTAGCAAACCGTGGCTGCCGTTACCGCTCGGGCTCAAACCGCCATCCGCCGAGAGCGTTTTGGCTGAGCTATCGCGTCAAGGCATCTCAGTCGTTCCTTCTGCTTCCTCCTCCTGTTTCATCAACGGCTCTCGTCGTATCCGCTGACGTGTCAATGAGCGGGACCCATGCCAAAAAAAACCAGCTTCTGTGATGACGTCATGCGTGGCGTCCTTCTCCGTATCTGACGGTCCGAAGCGGGAACTGATTCGGATAGAGAGAGAGAGAGAGTTTAATTGTTATTTATTTTGTCATCAAAATATTTGTTTTGGCTTATTATTATTATTACTAAGAAGAATCGGACGGTGGAGATGTGGGCCACGATGTTAGATTGAGGACCACAAGTGGAATCTGCGGCTGTAAATAGATCTCGGACACGGGATTGTGACAGGTCGGAATCTGACGTGTGTGTAACTTTTTGTGGGTTGTCGAGGCGGGGCCCATTTGAAGAATTTAATAGTTGACACTCTTTTAGGTGATGAAATAAAAAAACAAAGTACAACTCGAAGATTCCGTGATGACATTTTTGTTTATTTCGATAAATTCCAAAGAAAATAGAACAACAAATCATATATTCAAGAGAAGAGAAGAGAAAATTTAACATTTGTTCTTGTCAGGGGATTTAACTAAATTAATTGGATTTTGATTTTAAATTATTCGACACTTTCTTTGTAAAACCTCTAACAAACATGATCATAAAGAGTGTGCCAATGCCATCCATCAAACAATTACATTAATCAGTATGTGGTTTCAGTAAACATATGGGCTATAGCGTCCAGTTCGACGATATGGAATGTAAACTAGGAAAACGTTTTTTCGAAGGATTCTAGGAATTGTATCGGAATCGCTATTTTGCGGATCGAGCCGCTAAAGCTCACCGCATCCAGGTCACTCTTGGAGGATGAGGATTTTGCCCCCTTGCTATAGAGAAATTCCGACCAAGTTTGTCTATGTTTCCTGATCAGATTGATAGACATAGAATCACCCCAATGCTATCTAAATTGCTAACTAAACAAATTTAGCTTAAAAAAAAATTAGATAAATGATTGAAAAATGATTATTCAAGAATATGTAACCATTTAAAAAAGTTTTCTCAAAAAAAAAAAGAATATGTAACCAATAATATTGACAAGTCTTCTAGATTCGCCAGGAATATAAGATGTTTCAAAAACAAAATCTCATAAGAGTTATTAAATGAAAATATTTAACATCCAAAATATAAAACGGTTTACATGCATCTCAATAGTAATTTTAAAAAGCCACAAGATTTTATGTGAGTTTCACGTCAATATGCATTGCAACTACAACGTACACCACTAAAATCATAAAATTGTCAGCCATCACAAGAACTACTGAAATATCCTCATACACCCACTCATCTTATAATAGAGCCTTGTCACCAAAGCAGTTATTTGAAAAACGTCACAAACTAATTTCACAAAAACTAAACAATCCACTTAACAGTCCAAACAACCACTTGAACTTTCTCGAGCATAAATAATTTATTATGTGATCCACATTTTTCAAGTGGATTTGGTCTTATTAGTGTTATTACTTATATTAGAAGCTTTGTAATAAGAGTAGGACTCGAGCCATTGGACAGCCATTCTCCGGTGCTCGCCAAGGTCAGTCAGTGGACGCCTAATGCCTAGTCACTGTCTTATAGAAGCGTTTTTGCAAAACGACCTTCAAACATGAGAGTGAGGCTTCCCGAATTCTTGTCCAGGGTTCTTCTTACTATAGCTATTGGATCAGGGGGAGGCTTGCAAGTTGCAACCATGAACCTTATTACTTTTTCTTATTCACTTTTTTTTTTTTTTGATGATTTACCACATGCATGAGCTAAAACGTGTTTCAGATAGGCCCAATCATGGGCCTATGCATCAGGCTGAAGTCCAAAGAATCAAGTAGCGCACGTAGGCCCAAAGAAGTAGGGGTCGTTGAGCTCATCGCATGAGTATAAAAAGGAGCCATAAGCGCCAGAGAGAGGGGGCTTTTAACTTAAAAATATTTATAATGAGAACTAAGAACAGTTCTTTGAAAACACATTTTTGAGAGATCCCTTTGTATGTCTTAGGCTCTTAGCTCATGCATGTGGTAAATCATCAAAAAAAAAAGGTTTAATCTTCTTATCTTAGGCTCATTACAAAATCTAAACCCTAAATACATGAATCCATCTTTACAAACAAACAAAACTGAGTGTGGGTTTTAGCATCCACAATGAACATGTTTGTCGCTCAGTAACACGACATATCACGCATTGTTGATGTTAGCAGCAATGAAACAAATAAGAATACTGACTTGTTATCTCTAATTTTTTATGTAAAATTTATTAATCAACAAAAGGAGAATGTTTATTTACAAACTAAAAGCCAGAACATTTATCGGAAGTGTAAAAAATCCGGAAAAACTAGCCGTGCACTCGAGCTTGAAATAATCTTTGAAGAAGATTTGCAAGTCTAGGCGAGTCCGGATATTGCAACGTGCTCACCATATTCCAAGTACTGAGACGGAACAATGTGAGAGACTAATCAGGATCAGCGAAAACCGCAAGCAAATCGCCACTAATATCCTACCATATCGTATATGTGTAAGGACAAACAAAGAATAAATGATTCCGTGTCTCATCGAGTTCATTACAAAATAGACAAACCTAAATACATCCCCAATTGCATGTTCTGATAGCCGTGGAGAGACAATCCAATATTATTAGCCAAGTAATGAATAAGAATCGTCGAACTCCCTGCGAAAACCATACTATATGACTCCATATTTGCTTATTCAGTCGTGGACAAATCTGGTCCCAAGTTTGTAAAGCAGAAAAATAAGAAGATCCTACCAACTAGAAAACAAACAAATATCACAAATGGATGTATGATTCTAAAATCGCGTAACGCTATTCTCATTTAATAAAAAAAAACCAACGTTGTCAAAGCCAACTATTCAAATTGCTTATTGAGAAAGAAAAAAAAGTTGGCCATACATTTGCTTATTATTTTTAAATATGATCATGTGTGGGAAGAGAAATTCGGCGGAATTCAACTAGAAACTAAATATTTTTTTGGAGTGCACGAATGTTCATAAATTATAACATAGTTATTAATATCAAATCAAAAAATTCAATTTATTCGAATAGGTTGCTTTTTAATTCTACCCAAATTAACAAGCCATTTTTTTTTCCTAGGATAATTTGTATTTTTCAATGCATACATAATCCGAGAGAACAAAACATTTCGAAACTTAGATAGAGCAAAGCTAAAATCAATGTAGGTGAATGATATCATGCTTTTCTGTGAAGCATCGCCAGATCACTGTGCGTCATTGATGAAGGCATTTTGCGATCGTATTTAGAAATCCAAGGCCTGACTTGGGGGATGAAATGTCTCTAGAAATATAATGGGTTTTGTTCATTCTTGATTCTATATGGCTAACTTTATGGATCTAGTGCGTATGATTTGGCACCTGGAGAAGTGGTCGACATTTACAACAGACCTCGAAGAATTTGCAGATTAAAAAGGGTTCATGGCGATAATGCTATTCTTTCTTAAAAAATCATATAAATTGCTTTAAGCATTATAAAAATACTCACCATTCAACGTTTGATTTGTATTTTACAGTGCTTTACTCGCTGTAATTAATACTGTAAGGATACTTTAATTTTAAAACAAGTTAGACAGCTCAAAACGCAATACTAGAAACACTTAGCATACTTATAAAAAAAGTTTCTATTAGACAACTCAGAAAGCAATACTAGAAACACTTGTCTCCATTAAGACTCACCTAGTTTCTGGTCCATCGTAGATATACGTTTTCACATATTGATCAGACATTAGCATGGTGGGATCTCCAATTCTCTTAAACCCGTATGGTTCTAAAAACCCAAAGTGTGGAACAAAAAGATAGTGATTTCTGATGTAGAGATATCTCACATTCCACTTCCAATTTGTAATTTTGTATACAAACAAGAAACAACACACATCACCTTCATTTTATTCCTTTATAAAAAACAAATAATTAAATACTATTTTACTTTTACGCTCATAATTAAAAACGAATATTCGAATTTATTTATTATGTTTTGGGATTATCACATTGTTTTGCATTGCTGTCTAGACAATAGACCCAGTGACTTTCTTATGCAAATAGATTATTTTCATATTTTTCCAATATATTTTTAAGAGAGAATAGTTGTTTCAGTAAATGTCTAGGAAGTAAGGTAAGCGATTAGGGACAAAAACGTCGCCGTTTGTTAGACGAGTTGTGACTACTCAGTGCAATGGCTCACAGCTGTTTAGTGTAGTCTAGTGTACGCACCGTTTATAACCGACATGGCGACATCTACCAAGTTTTGTTTTTTTTGGAATTTTTACCCCTATTTTTGTATCCGTCACAATTGAACCCAAAGTTACTCTTCTTTGCTATCTTAAGGCTGATCATCACTTAAGAAGTTGTTTTACATTATATATAACTTAGTCACAAATATTCCACATATGATTCAGTTTTGATTTGAGCCAACTTTCCGTGAGACAAATTTAGTGTTTTTTTGTGCTTAGACAGTATATTAGAATTCAGAAATTTTCTTCTAAAGTTTTAAATTTCTAATTTTGTTTCATATAAAATTATAAAATTTTGTGTTTAGTTTTTATTTTCATCTTTATTGGTATTTTTATTTCATTATCTTCATGATCACTATTGTTCAGTTTTTATCGCAACAATAAACATTTTTAGCAAGAAAAATTACAAATATGTTAATTAATTTTTTTTTTTTTTTTTTTTTTTTTTTAGGGGGAAAAAAAAAAAATTTTNTTTTTTTTTTTTTTTTTTATAGAGGTGAAAGATAAACATATTTAAAAGTGCAACAGGTATTTAGTGAAACTCGTGTGAAACAACATACATGAAGAGGAAAGCTGCAGAAGTTATGGCTAAAAATAGGTGAACCAAGTTGAAAAGAAGCTGTCTCTCTCGGCTTGACGTGACGAGATGGCCTGTAGATGGGAGATAGATGTTCTTCTATCGAGTTCCGTTAGCTTCGCCCGAATGGTGATTTGTATCTCTTTGACAAGAACCCGAGGAGGTTTAGAAGTAGTTGTATGCAGCCTGCTGTGACGCTCTCTCCATAACCAATAGACCACTGCTTGCAATAGTAGCTTACAGATTGCGGCTTGAGGAACGGACCCAAATTAAAACATCTTCAAAGGATGAAGGGGGAGAAATATCCTGGTGATGAAAGAATGAAGTCCATACCTCAAGTGAATACGCACAATTGAAAATAGGTGAGTTTTTTAGATTCAAATTGTTAATTCAAATTGTATAAATATTTTTATCCGTTTTTTAGATTTGTGATAGAATATAGGTTTATATTCTAGAAATTTACTCAATGTGGTCCGCCAAATATACAAAGAAAAACACTTGTTCTAAATCCGTATATACGAAGCTTATCCTGTTATTAAATTGCAAAGGAATCTCTGTTGTTCAATAAATAAATAAAAATTCTTCCTCAAACAAAAGAAGCCAAAGCATAATGTAAACTTGTAAGACGGACGTAGGGTCGGATAATCAATCACTTCATGAGGATGTGTAGCTTTTATTATTTTTTTTTTTCTTTTGTTAAATAAGAGTAAATGTTATTGTGTGGGTCGTAATTAGTTCAAATACCTTTTCAGTTTTAATGATTAGGAATGAGCTGCAAAAGGAAATGAAAGTTGAGGTCTTCAAGTTCAATTTCGTAAAACTTATGGGGTCAACGTGAAGGTTTAACTCAAAACATATCCATTAAAGTTTTTATCAAAACAAATCCATCGTTTTTTTTTTTGGACATAAACATATCCATCGTTAAATGTTTTCCTTTGGGCTCACGAGGGGCCAATATTTATCACCACCTCGTTGGTACAACTCCGTACACACGCATTTCTCATTCTTTATATATATATATTACACATGCATACATGTAGTTACGTAGATATAATATAATGTAATATGTGTAATGTAATATTTGGGTGGTTTTCTTGCAACTATAGATTATGGATTTTAAGTCCATATTATTTCTCTCTAGGCGTGAGAGCCGCCACTACTTATACAGTTATCTAAAGCCAAATTCTAAATTACGAAAAATTACAACAAGGATAAGTATCAAATGCGTTTCCATATGTTTTATCTATGGTGATAGATTGTCATCGAAAACAATGTTGATGGTGTTAATCGAAGTATGTACGTAGTGTTAAGCAGAAGAAGAACTGATGAGTTACGTAAAAATTATAGATTAATGTATTCATAGTCAATTTCATATCAAAGTTTGTAAGTTTCTAACTAAAAAAATTTGGTAATATATAAGTCGATTGGAATACATCGTATATATATGATTTTATGTTTCATCCTATTTCAGATGTAGAATTATAATATATTCCTTAAAATGATGATTCTTACCGGCTTATTTCGAACCATAATACATTATTTATCCGCAATATCTATCTCAGAAAACATACTTATGTTAGATCAATTAGGTTATAATATCATGTCAAATTTTTTTAGGTTTTCAATTTTAAATCAATTGGAAATAAGTTGATTGACTCGTACCTTTTATGGTTTACGTTAAATCACATCTTATTTCATATGTAGAATTATTAACATAAAAATACATGAATCTTTAGATATATAGTACCATCAAAGTTCAGTAATCCCAAAGAAAATTTAAACTAAACGTGAAAATCCGACTCAAGATGAATGAGTCAATAAATTCATCAATTTATAAAGGAGGATATTGAAGATCGTATATCATACAAATTAAAATAAGACCTAATAAAATATATGAGAACGATGGATCACCATATTTCATAAATGTTACATATAGTTCTTATTACGATCAAACTATTATCGATTCTTGTTAATCATTTTATATTCTAATTTTTAATATGTAAGAAAAGAATTTTATTGTAAATCTAGATAATAGTAGATGAGTTACATTGTTATAAGCCATGTATTACAATATAAAACTTCAAGTATATGTGCGAAGACAAACAGAGTAGTCATTGTTTGTAGGTCACTAGATTTTGTAGGTTCGCACCACTATGAAAAAGTATCTTTCTTATTATTGCAAGAAATAATAGTTAATTCCAATATGAGTTACAATATTATTAGATGTCAATTTTTTCCCACATAAAATTACACATCGTGAAAGTTTCATACTGTTGTATGGTCGTGATGATGTGCGTGCTTATCTCGTGATATTGCTAATGAATTTTGCATACGAATCTACTCGCTTTTTGGTGGACCAAAATCCATTTTTCCCAATTAAGAAATTGTATAATCAATGTAAAAAGCAAATCATGGATATTATAAAAAATCATGTAATATACATTAATTCTAATCAAGAGAAAGGACAAAATTTGAGATGTTGTAGGAGAGTTATTTTGCGGCTCCAACATTTTTTTTTTTTTTTGTCTTTTCCCTCTCGATTCGACAAGAATCATTAACTCAAAAATAAACGCCAAAGGAATTTGAGTAAGAGTAAGATCTGAGTGAATTTGCAATGCATACCCGAAAAGTCTTTAGATAGTATTAAGTTTAGGTAAGGTTTAATTCGCCAAAATTAATTAGAACGTTGTTTCTTAAATACTATATTTTAATTTATTATCGTGAATTTTTATAAACAATAATTATCAAAATTGTTGATTATTACATATAACTCTATATAAATAATTTTAAAATATTTTTTTAGTATCGTATATACAAACAGATTTTGATGATAATTATACATTTTAATAATTTTATTTCTAATGTTTACAAGATTTTTTCCCATTGATTTAATTCGAAGTTAAACAGAATATCAATCTATTATTCCAATTCTTAATCATAATCCAAACAAATCTAAATAATCCACTAGCACTTGTATTGTACTTAGATAGATAGAGATTCTATCTCAGTCGGAGAGTTTCTCTCTTATACGAATCGTTGAAAAATTATATGTAGACAAAAATAACTTTAATTTGTCATGAAAAATAAGAAGAGAAGAATTTTAATTGCAATTTTGTCTAAGGAGGGGACCAAAATTCCAACCCCATACCTTGTATGGATTCATTGTTTTCCTTTCCAAAAGTGTTTCGCGATGGCTTCCACGATAGTTCCATTTTTGTAATTTTTAATAAAACTATTTATCAACTTACATATCAATTTTTTTTGTTTCATTTACATTTTTGACGATGAATTATGATTCATATATGGAGGCTCTTCAAATTATTATCTTCATATGAATGTTAATTTCATTAAGTTAATAAGGAATAAAGAGTTTGTGACCTTACAAAAGTTTGATTAGTCACAAGAAGGTAGTGACTTAAAAGATAAATAGTTGTGAGCGTGAGAGCCAAATTAATCTGCATTAGGTCTCGAAAGGGTTTTCGTGTTCTTCTTCGCAGGAAATAATAGAGATGCTATTGTGAAGCCTGTTGTTTCTCTCATACCAAACGACGTAGATGATTGCATGGGTTATAATTCGCTTGAATAACTTCTGAACAGTTACAAATCTTGAACTTTTGACCTATGAAAATCAAAAGTTTAGGTTAATATTTGTTGAATCTAAATAATTCTTTAAAACAAACTTACGGGTGAGATGCTATCTACTGCTCAAAATGGTGGTGCCTGTGGAAACCGTAGTCGTGCAGGCAGAAAAGGTTGTCGAGGTCGGAGCTAGTCCTCTGTTTCTTTGTCCTCTAATATTCCAAGGTTCCTCTTCTAAGATTTGGTTGTTTTTCTATTTTCATCAAACTCGTTTCTTCTCTATAAGTGTATGCTTCATGCTTTATCTTTTTCAAAATTCTTGTTAATCACTGTATGATCTACATATCGAATCATAGCTTTGTAACCGTCTTTTTGAATTGAATATCTATTAACAAAAAAAAAAAAAAAACAAAGTAGCGGTTACCAGCAAATGAATTACAATCTTGCGGAAATCCTTTTCATGATCAAATATATATATTATGAAATCTAACAAAAGTTTTAATTTATGACTACAATATTTTTGTTTTTACACGTTTTACAATTATAGAAAATTAGTTAAAAACAATAAACGTGCCAAAAATAATTAAGTTTTATTGTGTTTTTTCTGAAGTATAATCGATTGAACAAAATTAATATTTGCTTTTCCCAAAATTAGTTAAAAACAATAAACAGTTTGTTCAATCGATTATACTTCAGAAAATAAAATATTTTCAGAATTTTCTCAAATGAACTATGTGAATCAAATTTGTATACAACTTGTCTCATTTGTGGCTTGGGAGTTGGTGTAATGATTTGTTTGAGTGGTTACGACTTCAGTCCATTAAAAACTCTGTTTAAAAATGAATCAAAATAAAATAATAAAATAATAAAATAATACTTAGTGGATTATTCGCATAAATTGCGTGTTTATATTCTTGGCACGTTGGGAAAAGCAAATGACATTGACAACGTTATAAAACCTCTTTTTTTTTGTCAACACGTTACTCAAAAACTTTCTTACTTGATTCTATTCGATCTTTTTAATGACGATATTCAATTAATTCCAAGTTAATTTTTCAAGTTAGTTATAATAATGAAAAATTAAGGAATAATTGTTTCCTTATATATGGGTGCGTTTACAGGTATGTGGTCCAAATGCACCATTAGACCGGCCTACCAATCGTATCTAATTTTTGTGTTGGATTTGGTAAATTAAAATATATTAGTTACTTCAAATATATTATCATGATAGAATACCCAAATTTTGAATGTTTTCGACTGACCGACTTGATCAATTTAAATTAAATTATTCGTTTTTGATTTTGTTTCTTGTGTTAAAGGTTAGCTTTTTCTTGTCACCCTCATTCTAAAAGTAAGTTTTAAGATATTTAGGACAATGGTAAGCTTTGCTGTCTAAGTTGTTTATGTTATAAACCAAAATAGCATAATATAATGATAGGAAGCAATTTAACGTAAACCTGAGACAGCAGTTAAATTAAGAATTAATCTATCCAAATCTTAGTTATCCCGTCGCTCTCGTTGATGATAAAGTAAAAATATTTATATTTCCCACTGAACTTATGGTAAGAAAATATCCCATTTAAAAATTTGATGGTCAACCATCGTCGTCGTCTTTTTAGTTTAAGGTCCCCTGAGTTGTTAAAACGAGATTAATAAATTAAATATACCCAATTTGATGAATCAAACTAATTTAATTAAGTGGGGTCAACCGAAACTTTCCTAATGACTCTCGTTACGTCCTCTATCCACAAATTGCATTGCATGGGCGTCCAATAAATTTCAGTGAATAGTACTTGTGGATAAAAATAAATTAAAAATCCGCTGTCGGAAATTAACGTTTCTATATAGTTGGGATATCCAATATCCTCATATTAGACGATGATATTTCCGATCTTATCTGTAGAGTAGATATCCATCAAATTCACCTATTTCGGAAATTGGAAATAAGATTTTGTTTTAATATATTTGAAATTGAAATAACATCTAAAATATACAATTAGAAAACTTTCTAAAAAGTGGGGATAAAGCGCATGTTATTGTTTTTCGTATGGTTCCAATTCATTATTATCGTATAATAGTATTATTTTAATCAAAACATTAGTCAAATAAATAATCAATCTTTTCGCCGACTGTATGGCTGAAAATATTAGCTGGAGCTAGACTCATATTGAAAATTAATCCTTGTATTTGTTGCCTAAGAAAGTGACATTTTGACTTTTTTTTATTCACCAAAAAGACCGTATATTAAATATTATCCTTATTTTTTTGGCTGAAATAAATATTATCCTATAGTATTGCTGAATCGGACTTTGCATTGGTCTTGGCTTGTAGTTTTTTTGGTTTACGAGAAACCGTGACTAAAGTGAAAATGATTAGAATATGATTACATTTAAAACAAATGGACTTTTAATCTAAAAACCAAAAATTCAGACTCCTAATTCAGTTTTAGATGTTTTGGATATATAAAAAAGGTAATATAAAAAATTTCGGTTTTATTTGGTTTAAATAACACCCAAAAAAAAACACCAATAACTTCAAAACTACCATAGAAAATTAGAAATGAAGAAACACTAAATTACTTTAACAAAAAAAATGAAGAAACATTAAATTAAGGTTCGGTATGGTTAAGCTAAAGAGAAGTATCCGGTACAATCACTTTAGTAAAATCGAATTCGGTTCAGATATATATAAAAAAAAAAGAAAAGAGGAAACACGTGAGAGAACAAAAAAAAAAGAGAAATAAATCAGAAAGGCTTTATAGTTTTCTATAATATGTCTTCCCCAAATTAATCTAAATACTATTATTAAAAAAAAGTGGCTCGCAAGTTGGAGTTTGGTTCGTGAAGGCTGTTAAATAACAGCCATAGCTTTATAGCTTTTTGTTCGAACGAACCCAAAACAAATATCAGAGAATTTTCATCATTACAAGTTTTTAATTTTAATTTATTTTTTGCCTTCACACGTCTTCTTGTCTGACTCTCACTTTTATATTTGTGTCTTTCTTCTTTGTTCTTGTTCGTGTGTAGTCTTCCTGATCTCTTAACTCTCTGTCACTGTTATAAATATCAAAACTCCGACATTTCTTCTGTTCAAAATTTCTCCTCGAAATTCCCCCAAAGAGAAAATCAAACCAAATCTTTGTCTGATATCAGAGAAGATGAAAACAAGACACGGGAAACGCCCTGAGGTATACAAGATGCTAATTACTCTTCTCTGTTTTTGTTTTCTTTAATTCCACTTATTACAAAGATTCTGACTTGTGTTATTTGTTTGACGAGAAACAGAGGTTTTGGCCGTCGATTGTGATGAATAAATGGTTGAACATAAAGCCGAAAGTTTACGATTTTAGCGAAGACGAAATCGATACAGAGACTGAGAGCGAAGATGAGGGTAAGTATTTATTATTCTCAAGAAATTGTCTTTCTCTTCTTCTTTTTTAATCTTAAACTCGGTCAAGATTTCTCTCTAATTTTATCTTATTAATCTGATTTTCTGGGTCCCTTTTACAGTATGTTCGGTCAAAGACGTGGCTAATGCTTGCTTTGTAAATGACGAAGACAGCCATGGCGGTCGCCGAGGAAGCGAAACAGGTCACGGCAATAAAATATCAGGCAAAGATTCTGATATTTAAAAAAAAAAATATATTGTGTAATTGAATCAACGATTCAGAAACAAGAGACTAATTTTAAAATTTAATTTTTTTTTTTAATATTTCTTCAGACGGTAGTGTGAGGGGTTATCAGAGGAAACACCGGCGAGGCAAATCGGAGACTTTGAGAGTCCAATACATAAACACAAAGGATATCAAGTAAGAATATTGTCTGGAATTTCATCTCATTTTCATCGGTGAAATATCTCTCAGACACTGACACGTCTTTGTGCTCGGTGTGAAATTGATAATAGAGTGACGGTGGCTACATGGAACGTCGCCGGAAAACGTCCCTCCGATGATCTCGAGATCGACGATTGGCTTTCTACTGATAACCCTTCAGATATTTACATCATCGGGTAAGTTTAAAAAGTCACGTCAAAATTTTACTATTTTCCAAAAATACCACTTTTTAAGCACAAACCTCTTCCTCTGTTTTTCCTCTGTTTTGATGAATCTAAAATTTCTTTTTGTTGATGTAAAATTTGTTATAGGTTTCAAGAAGTGGTTCCATTAAACGCCGGAAACGTTTTCGGAGCAGAAGATAGAGGTCCGATTCCGAAATGGGAATCGATAATCCGTAGGACACTGAACAAATCCAAGAAAGAACCATTCTATGATCAATCACCAAGCAACAGCAACGTTCTCCATAGATCTCACAGCGCGCCTTCGTCTCCTGTCTTAGCGCAGCAAGCAACCTCCATTATCTCTGATGTTATGGTCGAGAATCTAGCTGCGGACCACGCGTTAGACCTAACTACAAACGAGTACATCGATGCTGCAACCGCTTTACCGAGCCTCGAACCAGTCGGGAATCCGGACATGGACTGGCCTGAACGAGCGCTAGACGAGAACCCTCAGATTGTTGGATCAGTGGGGAAGCTAAGGAGAGTATTGAGCAGCAACGCTACGCTAGGGTTTAAGCTGCCGGATAATCCAACGGGAGTGAGTAGATTTGCTTCCGACGCAAGAAACTTGAAACGGTCACGGAGTTTTGAAACCCTAAAGCTGAGTTGGAATGATATAAAAGAAGAGAATGATAATAATTCCTCCTCCTCGTCCGAAGCGGAAGAAGCTTCGAAAATTCTGTCTGATGATTCATCAGACGGAGAATCGTTGTCCGATGACGAGGAGGAGGAAGGAGACAAGATCGGAAATACTTATGGATTGCCGGAAGATTTGGTGGAGGAGTGTCGGAAAGTGAAAGATTCTCAAAAATATGTAAGGATAGTGAGTAAGCAAATGGTTGGGATCTATGTATCGGTTTGGATCCGACGGCGGTTAAGAAGACACGTCAACAATTTGAAAGTCTCACCGGTTGGAGTTGGCTTGATGGGTTACATGGGAAACAAGGTAATTAACAAAAACCGAACCCTATCTTCCTTTCCAAGTAATCCCAAATAAAAAACGAGCAATTTCTTAATATTTGATAATTGCAGGGATCAGTATCGATTAGCATGACGTTATATCAATCAAGAATGTGTTTCGTCTGTTCACACTTAACTTCCGGTCAAAAAGACGGTGCTGAGCAACGCCGGAATGCTGACGTGTACGAAATCATACGTCGTACTCGTTTCGCGTCGGTTCTTGATACCGATCAACCCAGAACGATCCCATGTCACGAGTAAGCAATCAATCAAAGATTACAAAACACAAAGCAAGAAACTTTTTTTTCTTTTACTAATTATTCGGATTTTAATTTTTTTTGAAAATTTCAACAGTCAGGTATTCTGGTTCGGAGATTTGAATTACCGACTTAATATGTCAGACAGTGAAGTAAGAAAACTGATCGCACAGAAACGATGGGACGAGCTCAAGAACAGTGACCAGGTTCGGTTTTATTTGTGATATGTTCGGTTTTGATTATTAACCATTTTACTTTGTTTAAGTTATTAACACAAAATTCAATTTTAATTTAACAGTTGATTAGAGAATTACGAAGAGGGCATGTCTTTGATGGATGGAGAGAAGGACCGATTAAATTCTCTCCGACGTATAAATACGAATTCGATTCGGATCGTTACGCCGGAGAAAACTTGAGAGAAGGAGAGAAGAAAAGAGCTCCTGCTTGGTAAGTGGCTAAATTGAATATTTTCAGAGTTAGGGGGTCATTTTGAAAGTTCTAAAAAGTTTGGGGATTCTAAAGATTTCTCTTTTTTTTTTTCTTTTTTTTTTTGTCTTTCTGTGTTTTTACAGGTGTGATAGAATATTATGGTTGGGAAAAGGAATAAGACAAGAGTGTTATAAAAGATCGGAGATAAGAATGTCCGATCATCGGCCGGTGACTTCGATATTTAACGTCGGAGTTGAAGTTTTCGATCACCGGAAACTTCAAAGAGCTCTTCACGTTAATAACGCCGCCGCTTCTGCTGTTCATCCTGAACCTTCTTTTTGAGTCTTAGTGTCTCGCAAAACTTATTAACGAATTTATGTGATTTACTTTTTTATATACATGAAAGATTTGTTTTGGGTTTCGAATTTTTTTTTTTCTTTTCTTTTGTTATGTAAAATCTAACCAAAGTAATTTTTTACTTGTACGAGCCGTTTATTAATTATTATTATTATTATTTTTTAAAAATTTCAGTTGATGATCTACTATTTTTTATTTATTAAAAAATTTGTATAAAGATGCTTAAATTGTTACCCCAAAAAAAGATGCTTAAATTGTCGGTGTAACTCTGAAAAACCATTTGACATTCAAATAACCGATATTTGAGACAAATATCTCAAGAAACTCTTAATTAGAATAATAAGCTGAATCTTTTCAAATTAAAGAAACATACCATTGTTTAGATTTTAGGGTTAAAATTTAAACTTTTAGGGGTTAGGGTTTAAAATTGAGGGGTTACTTTAAAACCTTATGATTTAATTTTTAGGGTATTGGGGTTTAGAATTATATATATATATATATATATAATTATTTTTTCTCAAATTTTAGGGTATTTGGAGTTTCAGTTATAATATAAACTATTTTGTTAATTTTAACAATCTTGGATATTTTCTTATTTTTTCTATAAATTATAAACTAATCTCATAATTATCTTTTAAAATAATGAGACTAATTTGTCGGTGTTTAGGAAAGACGTTTACTCATTGACTCATTAACGGTACAAATCATTTCACACTAGAAAACAATCGGTAGTAGTAGTACAAACTGCATAGTCAAACATTTATTAGTTTTCGAGATAATAATGAGATAATGTACTAAACAATTTTATTTTATTTTATACCAAATGTGTGGTGGCCTAGTTGTTTAAGGGAGTTGGTTTTCTTGTGCTCCAGGTTCAAACTCCTTTTGGTACGGAGGGTTATTCTTTAAATCATAATATCTAAAAGCTGACTCCGAGTAACGGGAAGATTATGGGTCGAAGACTCATAACTCCCACGGTTATTCAAAAAAAAAAAAAAAAAAAAAAAAATTTTTTTTTAT